>PVKA01004411.1:0-42844 GCA_004027165.1 Ctenomys sociabilis | reverse complement strand
CTAGATGAAATGGATGAACTCCTTGAGAGACATAATGTGCCAAAAGTTACACAAAGAGAAGTAGATAACTTGAATAGTCTGTATCTGTTAAAGAAATTAAATAAGCAATTAAAGATGCTTGCAAGGATGGTTTAATATATACAAAACTATAAATGTAATAGTTTTACATTATACACAACACATCAACAGAGCCAAAGATAAAAATCACATGATCATCTCAATAGATGCAAGAAAAACTTTTGACAAAGTCCAATTGTCATTCATGATAAAAATACTATAGAGAATTGGAATAGAGATCTTTACCTCAACCTGATAGAAGCTATCTACAACAAGCCAACAGCCAACATCATACTTCATGGACAAAATTTGAAAGCATTCACTTTAAAATCAGAATGAAGTCAAGGATGCCCACTATCACCACTCCTGTTCAATATAGTTATGGAAACATTAGCCAGAGCAATTAGACAAGAGAAAGAAATAAAAGGAATAATGACTGGCAAGGAAGAAGTGAAACTATCATTATTTGAAGATGACATGATACTGTACATAGAAGACCCCAAAAGCTCCACTAAGAGACTTCTAGACTTAATACCTAAATTCAGGAACATAACAGGATACAAAATAAACACTCAAAAATCAGTAGCATTTCTATACACAAACAATGACACTGTGAGAGAGAAATTATGGAAACCATGCCTCTCACAATAACCCCGTAAAATGAAATACTTAGGAATCAATCTTACAAAACAAGTAAAAGATTTATACAATGAAAATTATAATACTCTGAAAAAGAGAGATCAAGGAGGATTTCAGAACATGAAAAAGTATTCCTTGCTCCTGGATAGGAAGAACCAACATTGTGAAAATGACAATATTTCCAAAATCGTTGTACAGATTCAATAAAATTCCAATTAAAATACCATTAGTATAGCTCACAGATCTAGAAAAAACATTCCTAAAATTCATCTTGTAGGGGCTGGGAGACGATTCAGTGGAATAAGCGCTTCCCTGGCAAGTGCAAGGGCCTGAGGTCAATCCCTGGTTCCACAAAAAATAAAATAAAATAAAATAATAAATAAAATAAAATTCAACTGGAACCAGAAGAGACCTAGAATGGCAAAAGCAATCCTGGGAAAGGAAGGAGGTATCACAATCCCTGACTTGAAATTGCACTACAAAGCTACTGTGATAAAATCAGCACGGTACTGGCAAAAAATAGACTTGAAGAACAGTGGCATAGATTAGAAGATGTAAACACAACGAAAACCACACTCAGCCACCTTATCTTTGGCAAAGGGGCCAAACATGTTATTGGGAGAAATATAGCCTTTTTAGTAAATGGTACTGGAAAAACTGTCTTTCCACATGCTAAAGTTTTAAAATAGTCCCATGCCTATCACCTTGCATAAAACTAAGTCAAAATGGATCAAAGGTTTAAATATTAAGATGGAAACATTAAATTTTCTGAAAGAGAAAGTAGGTAGAAACCTTAAAGACATTGGTATCAGTAAAGAATTCATGAACAAAAATCATACATGGGAAATACTTCAAAGAACCAACAGTTGGGATCTCATCATTCTGAAAAGCTTCTGCACATCAAAAGAAATCACCAACAGAGTAAATGAAAACCCATGAGGTAGGAAACAATTAAAACAGACTGTCTGTCAAATAAAGAACTCCTATCTAAAACATATAAATAATTTAAAAATATCAGGTCACCAAAATTCAAAGACCCAATCCAAAAATGGGTGTTAGAGATATACTTCATAAAAGAAGAGATATAAATGGCAAAATAAATATATGAAAAAAATGTCCAACGTCATTGGTCATTCAAGAGATACAAATCAAAACAACACTAAGACATCATATTATGCCAGAAAGAATGGCTACCATCAAGAAGTTAACCAATAACAAATGTGGGAGAACCTGTAGGGAAAAAGGAACCCTTTTCCACTGTTGGTAGGCATGCAGGGTACTGCATCCATTATGGAAATCAGAATGGAGAATCTTCAAAAAGCTAAGATTCCCATTCAAGCCAGCTATTCCCCTCCTAGGTATTTTTTCAGAAGAACTGAAATCACTATACAACAATGATACATGTGCACCCTTGTTTATAACAGCACAATTTTTGTCATAGCTAAATCTTAGAAACAACCCAAATGCCCATCAACTGAGGAATGGATAAAAAAGATACTGTATTTTTACACAATGGAGTATTATTCAGCTATAAAAAAGATAAATTCTAGGCTTTTGTAGATAAATGGATGCAGTTAGAGTGTATTGGTAAGTGAAATAAATCAGGTCCACACGTGCAAACATTGTAATATCTTGCTAGTGTGAGAACTTGAAAGAGTAATGAAAATCTAAAAGGTACAACAGAAACTGTTGAAGGGAAAGAAATTGTCCAATGGGAAGGAAAAACTGGGATCAGGAGAAGGACAAATGTAAGAAGCGAAAAAGATTTATTTAGGTATATATGTAGAATAGTTTGGACAATTGTACTGTCAATTTCTGCTGGCCTTTTGAGAGGAGCAGTTATTGCTTAAATTTTTTTTTTACCCTGATTCTTTTTTTTTCCTCTTCTGACTTTCTTATAACTTGTTTGTTTTTGTGTTTTTTTTTTTTAACGAATCTCACATTTGTAACTGGTAATGTGAACAACTAATCTGAAGATAGCATTATGTAATATAGCAAACATTGTTGAATTTCTGTTACTCCGTGTAGTGAAATGTTGTATCATTTCTAATGCTGTTTTCTTCTTTATATCTCTATTTAATATTCTTTTTTATGTATTTAGTACAGGGTCTACAGGGTCTCACTACACAGATCAGACTTAGTGATCCTCCTATTTTCAGCCTCCCAAGTGCTGGGATTACAGGCACGTGCCACCACGCCAGTCTCAGCACGCCCCGGAGTGGGACCAGCGCAGCACACCAGCGATCAAACGCCAGTCCCTTGGCTGGGGAGATGGCTCAATGGAATAAGTGCTTCCCTGGCAAGGGCAAGGACCTGAGTTTAATCCCTGGTTCCACCAAAGAAAAAACAATCAAATAGCAAATGCCAGTCCCTGCTTCTGCCTAAGCAGGAGCTTTGATCCACTGAGCTATCTGGCTGGCCCTTCTATTTTATATTCTTAAAAAACTATAATAAAGATTCTTGAAACAAAAAGAATCAGGCCTAAGTAGTTCTACCAAACATTTAAAAAGAAATGAAATCAAATTTTCAGACTGAAACCTAAAGTAGAGAACATGTTTCTTTAATAAGTTTTCATGGGAGCCAGAGGTGAGATTAAGACAGAGCACATGGAGAAGGTTATATATGTGCAAATTAGAGCTAACCATTATGCAAAGTTTTTTTTTTTTTTAATGTATTTGGTGATCGAAGGATCTCACTACGCAGCTTGGACTCGTGGTGATCGCCTGCTTTCAGCCTCTCCAGTGCTGGGATTACAGGCATGCACCACCATGCCTGGACCCTGGCCTGCTCAGCCTGCCCTAAGGGCGTGGCTGGCTTGGCATGTGGCACCAGGGACAGAACCTCAGCCCTGTGCTTGACTAGGCAGGAGTTTTGGTCTGCTGAGCTATCTCTCTGGCCCTTATGTAAGGTTTTGATATTTCATTCATCATTAAATTTTGGATTAAATTTTATTTTTTAAAATATTACATTCATGTGTATCTTGATAATAGAGTTGTTTCATATCCTCAGTTTTATTCCCATTGCAAGTGGCTCACTACCATTCCACCCTTGTGGGAAGACAAGCAATGAAAACATGATTCAAAGTGCATTGAAATAAAGATGTGTGTGTGTGTGTGTGTGTGTGTGTGTGTGTGTGTTTTGCCAATGGTTATGGTTTGTGTTGTTTCACCACTCCCAAGGAGCAGGGCCTAAGCAACCTATAATATGAAATGCCAGTGGGAGGGTGTTGTTTGGTCTGAAATGAAGGAAGTGGGCTCTGGATCACCCTGTGCAGAGCTGGTGCACCTAGACTCACATCTCCAGCAGACCAACTGAGAACACTGAAAAATCTAGGCCAACCATTGCCGTTTGGCAAGGCACATTTGTACCTTTTGATTGACCAGTTTGTATAATCTTTATTTCTCCTTAATGCATTAAACCCATTATTATGTTCTTTTAAAAGAACTATAATAGTGGAAATGATTCATGCTGAGGGTATTTTAAAAGCTAGGTCAATAAAATACTTGTAAGGCTTATCTTGCCCAAGATTACTGCCTGCCAGAGGATAATCAGAAAATCCTTCTTTTTACCTAAAAATTGGTTTTTAAGAAGTGGTTTCCAAATTTCTGTAATTTTTTCAAAGTCCAAATATAGCAGACTCTAGGCTGGGTAACAGATATTTGTTCTTTCCTTAAACATATTTCCCTTTCTTCGTGTCAGTTTATGGTGAAAGTCATTTTCAGGAAATGCCAACAATAACAAGTACAGCTGCGATTTCATTTTTGGGACAGGCAGTGGAGCATAAAGTATTAACACTTATGATGTTTACAGAAAGCCCTCGGCATTCTTAACCTTTAGGTCAGTAGTTTGTAAATAAAAAAGGAATAGTTGATATTCTTTCTTTAGTGTCTGTAACAGAGTTGTTGTTCTTTTTAATGTATTTAGTACAGGGTCTCACTGCACAGATCAGACTGGTAGTGATCCTCCTGTGCTCAGCCTCCTAAGCGCTAGGATTACAGGCACACACCGGCAGGCCCAGTCTGAGTTGAAGTCTCACCATACCCCAGGAGTGGGGCTGACACTGCATGCCAGGAATCAAACTCCAGTCCCTAAGCAGGAGCTTTAATCCTCTGAGCTATCTGGCAGGCCTTATAACAGAGTTTTTGAAGTTCAATAAGTTTAATGAATATTATCATTTGGCCATACATAAACTAGTCTGAGAAATGGAAATAAATAGAAGTTAAATGTTCTGAGAGTTACTGTAATGAGTGGAAAAGTGGAATATCCTAAGTGTGTGGGATTTTTTAAAATCTTTGATTCATATTTAGTACAGTGTCTCCCTACACAACTTTGAGCAGCAGTGATCCTCCTGTCTCAGCCTCCTGAGTGCTGGAATTATAGGCGTGTACCATCATGGGGTTTCAATGACTCCATGGCAAGCCAGGGGTTCCAGGGCCGGTACAACCTGAGCTACTGGCCAGCTATCTCCCCAGTCCCTTTCGTAAGTGTTTGAACAGATGTTCATGGTTTTTGTTTTACTTCTGTTTCACTATTGCCACTCCTCACGGGGAAAACCACTTTTCCTTTCAGGTCTCAGACACCTGTACGATTTCTGCTGGCTGGCAAGAACCCGAGTCCAGTGTGTATGGTTGCTTTAGAAAGTCTATGGCGACCCACCACAACAACAGTTTGTAAATCTTTCTCAATAATATACATAGACATATGTAACTTCTGAGGACCATTATGATTCAATCTTGAGAAGAGAAATTTGTGTCTCTCTGGCCAAGAAGAAGTTTACATGGTAGCTCTGTCAATAAGCACGTAAGACCGAATCTGCTAGCAGAACACATTAGGGACCTAGCCTTATTCTCCTCTAACAGTTAGTTTGTTTCTTCTTTTCCTTTTTATAAATTGTAAAATATCAATACATTTAGCATTCTGCATCAACGCTGAATTGTTCTTCTATATCCCGGTTACTTATGAGCAATTATCACTGAGTTGTTGAAAAGTGTGAACGTCAGGATGAAGTTTAAGGATATGTAATAGGGCTAAATAGTCAACTAAACCAGTGTTATTTTTCCTTCCTCCCTGGCAAGGGACTTGGTCCATTCCAAAGTTTAAAAAAAAAATGAACTGAAGATAAATTTATATTTCTTGCAGTAAGCCTTTTGCTTTTGGTTTACCTTCCTGGTATCTTACAACAGTATGCTAACTGTAAAGTTTTTTTTTTTGTTTACTACAGAATTTATTTTGCACTGTGCTTACATGAACCCCTTGGTGAAGGTCCCTTTTCATTGAATATTGTATAGTTATAGACATATGTACAGATTATTTAAAATGTACAGATATTTTTTCTATAAAATTGGTACAGATTTTTGTAGTTTCTACACTTTAATTCCCTTCTAATGCTCTGTTCTGAGTAATACTATAAATATTATTTAGAAAGGAATCTGTTTATACTGTACAATCTGAATGTTATTTTAACTTCTACTTTTTAAAATAATATGTTTAATTACAAGGACAGTGTAGGAATCAGTTACCACATTTCATTTTACTGTACCTATGTACAAATTACTTTTAATTTGCTGGTCTATTTCCATAAATGTGTACTTTAACTGTTAAAAAAAAAAAAAAAAGGCTATGGAGAAAGAGACGGCAGCATGGAGATAAAGGATGCACTCGGGTCTGTTGCTGGGCGTAGCCCCAGGCTAGGTAAACAAATAGAAAACACAATTAATATTCTTCCTGCCATTTTCAGAAGGCTTAGCCGGATTATCGGCGTTGATTTCGCCCTCTTTGTCTGGCTGTCTTTGGATACATGTGTTTCAGGAAAAGCAGATGAGTGTGTAATCGGGATCATCGGTAACAAGCCTCAGTTTTCCAAGCAGGAAGAGAGTTGCATGGGGCTTGCTAGCATCTCACGGGAGACACGGGGGACACGGAAGAGGAAAAGGCTGGCTGTTGGCAGGGCTGCCTTCTCTTGCTCTCCGCTCCCTCTACTTTCCAATCAGTTGTCAGGAAGTATCATCTGAAGACGAGTCTGCGGGCTTAGTTCTTTGTTAGCGCTGAGGCGCGGAGACAGTGGCCATATGACTGCTGATCAGTTTAGATTATGATGTTTGTAGGCAAAAGGAAAACAAAGATTTTTAAAGATTAATCAGAGCCCAATTTTGAAGCTATTAATTACCAGCCATGCATCTCAAAGTTTCATCCTCCTTCCCCATTTAGCTGGCACTTTTAAGCATCAGCCAGCCTGTAAGACTCAAGAAGTTTGTGGGTAACCACACAGCCAGTTCTTTCTAATCATGTGTGTTCTGTAAATTCAAAGGAGGAAGCAAAAGATTTTACTTTCCCCAGTCACAGGAAGTCAGAGATTCTAATTTCCTAGTTTTACTTGTGTTCATTAAGTAGCAGAGGAAACTAAGACTTGGACCTCATTCCTGGTGTCTTTGTCTATTCGCCTTCAGGCTCCTGACAGCATTTCTTTTTCTTAAACAATGGTGAAACATTATCCTGGGCTTAATGTTTAGCTCTATTTACATATCTGAAAGAAGGTGGAGGAGCATAAAACATATGAACTGTGCATGGAAGTTTCCCATACGTGTGACTAACTTAACTTCAGATGAACTGACATGTCAACCCTGTGCTTTGCAAATAGAATCAGTAAGGTAATTTCCCCTGGTTCATGAGCAGAGACTTCGGGGTCAGTTGAAGATTGTTGCTTCTCTGTTGCATTTAAAGGGCAAACACAACACAAAAATACAGCTCCCAAGAAAAGTAGGTTTTTCTTAGGCAGAGGGAAAGAACTCTTAGGGCACCTTTCAACTGATTAGCAAATGTTTCAGGATTGTGAAAGTGTCTAATTTTGCCATGGCAGATGGTGACCATTGGATGTCCGAGTGGCCACGGGCAGGTAGAGCAGGAGTGCATGCACATGTCAATTTATCATTGTCCAGTATCAGACACAGTACTCATCTTAGTAGCTGCTGCCAGCTCAGCATTGGGCAGAGACTCCACATGGCTCAAAAATTCTTCTAGCACTAAATTCTCTGAGCCTGTGGTTAGGTTTCTGGTATTCTTGGCTTTGGAAGGGGAGAAAGAAAAAGATAGAATTAAAAGAAATTCAGGTTTATACTTCTAGGTAAATGGATGTAACTAGAGACTATACTGAGAGGTGAAATAAATTAGACCCACATGTGTAAACATCCTATTGTCTCCCTAGTATAAGAAATTGAAAGAGTAAATAAAATATAAAAGACACAACAGATATTGTGAAATAGAAAGAACTATTAGGAAAAGGAGAAAAGAAAGAAGGGGATTACATAGAAGATAGCTTAGATAATTGTGTTACTAATTTCTATTGGTTTATTGTAAGGAATAATTAATGCTATTTTTGACCAATTTTACAAGTGTATATGTGGTAATTTGAATGACTACTTTGGAGATAACAATAATACAATTAACAACCATTATTGATTTCCTATCAATTTGTCTTGAAATTCTGTATCATTCTCATGTATTTTTCTTTCTTAAATTAAAAAAAGAAACTTAATCCTTCACACCATTTAGCACTAGAAAATTTGTCAAGTTGTGAGGAATAAATGTAATGGAAATGCATATAACAACAGAAGTTAGTCTACAATAAAAAATAATTTAGAAGGCCTAAAATTCCAAAGGGAATAGTTTCTGTAGGACCTTGGAGTGACTAGGAACCCTTTAATGGAGGCCAAGGTCATGGAGGACATTATATAGTCAGAACTTGATGAGGATTGGCAATTTCGAATAAACAAAGAAAATATATATATTTCCTTTATTTGCGTGGACACTGCCACTTTGTGCATTTCTATAACAAGAACCAGAAGGCGTATGGTGTGAAATTTTCTCTTAGGCCCACTAGGTGCACAGCATATATGAAATGACCTGGGTATGACAGCTGTGAGGCAGACACCTTGTGCTGAAATACAGCAAGTGGTTCAGACCTGGTGAATCATCTTCAGGAATTAAAACAATGCACAATCATCTCTAGTCTGCCAGAGAAAATTTCCAAGTGTGAGATGCTTCCTGTTGAAAATGTATTTGGTCCTGGTTCCTCGTCACAATGACTGGTTCTGTAGAGGTGCCCTGGCTTCTGCTACCCAAGCTTGCATAGGAGGACCAACTTAGAAAGGGCTTTCTAGAGCTTCCACACTCAGCCTCTGTTCCTCACTTGAGGTGTCTTCTGCTTGAATCTGCAGCTTTTCTTAGAAGGGGTTGATGTATTTCTCCAAGATGGAGAAATTTCTGATCTCTGTCTTCAGTTACACTGAAGAGGTAGAAAGGAAGTACTACAGAACTAGTGATGATTTCAAGACCTACATAAATAAATGTGCATGGATAAAATGTCTGGGGTTATCCAGAGGAATTTATACATTCAGAGTGATGGCTATTAAAATACTAGTGACACGCTTGATAGAATTAGAAAAAAAAATCACAAAATTCAAATCAAATCACAAAAGATCTCAAGTAATCAAAGTAGTCCTCAGCAAGGACAACTAAGTGAGAGGCATTACAATATTTGACTTGAAAAATACTGCCGAGCTACAATGACCCAAACTGTATGCACTAGAATGAAAACAGATGCATAGACCAATGGGACAGAAACCAGAAACCAGAAATAAATTCTGATATTTACAGACATTTAACTTTAAGCAAAGGCAAAAGGCATATGCATTGTACAAAGAACTGTTTTTCAAAAAATTACCAAAAAAAGGAGGCGGCAGAAGACAGTCCCTGGGGAACCTGTGTCCCAGCAGGATCATTCTGAGATAAGCCTGAGTCATTTCACTGAACTACAGAAACAAGACCAGGAAAATTGGGAATTTGGAACTACTGGAAAAATTCCTTCTCTGCTCGACAAGAGCCTTGGAGATGAGCTTACAGTTTCCTTAGGAAAAGATAATGAAGATTCAAAGGAACCTTCAGAAAAACATTTTCACTGTACAGATGGATTTTCCATACTTGGGAACAGGAAAAGAACTGCAGTCACTACTCCAAACTTTAAAAAGCTCCATGAGGCTCATTTTAAGGAAATGGAATCCATTGATGATTATATTAAGAGAAGAAAGAAACACCACTCCTCTCATGAAATGAAGAAGCAGTCCAGCAGTGAGCGAAGGGTAATGACACCCATGCCTCCAGGAAGCCTCTCCACAGCTTGCACTCCCGCCCGCCAGCAGCGCTCACAAGGCCAGGCCGAAGGCCCTGCCAGGAGGAGCGCTGTGAGTCTAAAAGGGTCAGTTAAGGACTCTGTTCTCTCAGCGAAGAAAATAAACGTCAGGTTTTCAGCTGCAACTAAAGATAATGAGTATAAGCGTTCACTGACCAAGACTCCAGCCAGAAAGTCTCCACGTGTCACCATGGCTGGGAACGTGGTACAAGGCCAGACTGTATTCGGGACACCCATGTTAAAGACAACAAAGGGGAAATCTGCTGCTACTGTTGTTACCCCATTCAAGTTGACGACTATGGGAACGCGGACTCCTGTCTCCAATAGGAAACCAGTATTTGATCTCAAAGCAAGTTTGTCTCGTCCCCTCAACTATGAGCCACATAAAGGAAAATTGAAACCATGGGGGCAATCTAAAGAAAATAATTCTCTGAATGAACATGTGAGCAGAGTAAGTTTCCATAAGAAAACTTACAAACAACCTCCTATCCAGACCAGGGAAGAGCAACGGAAGAGACATGAGCAAGAGCGGAAGGAGAAGAAAGCCAGAGTTCTGGGAGCCCGCAGGGGCCTTATTATGGTTAAAGATAAATGATTTTTAACTTCTGTAAATATTACTTCATTCTGAATTTGCTTTCCTTGTTTAAATATTTCTACACTGTCCTTTTTTTTTCTTTTTCTACAGATAACTTTTGTTCATTATCTATGTAGTGTGAGTACTTCGTGTCCATAGCTCTGAAAGTTGTAAACATCTTAAAGTTCATAAATTCTGTAGAATGGCTTTTAAGTATTTGTATACTCAATTTTCTGATGAGACTCTTATCTAGATTCTTAACCTAGATCTGTAAGAAACATCCTGTTTGCTGATGCTTGTATTAACAGACTGGCAGTCCTCTTCCAGCTTGGGGCATCTACCCAAGGACAATGAGCTGCACTACAAGCTTCAATAGAATCTGAACAATACTGAGTAAGGAAAGCTGGGATAGGAAGGCCACCCCCTCAGCCTATACAGAAGCTACTAAGCTTAATGAGCTGGCCCCATAGTTTGGTGATAAATCAATATTGTGTCTATGGGAACAATCTTTTGTTTAGACGTAAGTGCCTCTGTTTGTCATTGCCATTTGTTACTTGCTATGTTCTTAAAAATAAAAATCTACAGCTGAAAAAAAAAATGGTGCTGGGGAAACTGAGTGTCCACTTGCACAAGAAAGAAATAAGACCTCTTATCCTTCACCATATACAAAATTCGCTCACGAAGGATTAGACTTAAATGTAGGGCTCAAACCTTGAAATTAATGTAAGATGTTTAAAAATGTTTCAGTACATAGGGTTGAGAAAAAAGTTTTTGATATAACCTCAAAAACTCAGGCGATAGCTTCGTGGCCTAAGCACCTGCCTGACAAGCGCAAGGTCCCAAGTTCTATCCCCGGTACCGCATGCCGTGCCGGTCCTGGAACCCCGGGTGTGCTGTACCAGCCCTGAAACCTGGTGTGGTGGTATAAGCCTGCAATCCCAGTGCTGGGAGGCTGAGACAGGAAGGTCACTATGAATCTGAATGGTGTAGCAAAACCCTATATCAAATAAGTAATAAAAATATAGGCAACAAAAGCAAAACTTTACAAATAGGATTCCATCAAACTAAAATGCTTCTGAAATCAAAGGAATTAACACACAGAGAGAAGAAGAGACAACCAACAGAATGCAAGAAGTATGTAAATTAGTCATTTAGCAAATATTAATTTTTATAATATGCAAGGAGCTCAAAAAATTCATCAACAAAGTAAAACAAATAATCTATTTAAAAAAACAATTAAATGAGCACACAGATGTTTCTCAGAGGGAGCATTCAAATATCCAACATATATATCAAAAAATACTTACATCATTAATCATCAGGTAAATGTGAATCAAAACCACAATGAGATGTTACACTGCCCCAGTTAAAATGACTATTACCAAAAAGCTAAAAAACTAACACTGGCAAGGACGTAAAAAAAAAAAAAAGAGAAGCTTCACACACTATTGGTACATGCATTACGTGCCATGCTAAGGAAATTTCACAAAAACCTAGAAAAAGAATTCACACCTAATGCCACAAGTCCCTTACTGACTCTCCAAAGGCAAATGAAAGCAGTCTGCTGAAGAAACATCTTAGTTTGCATATTTATCACAACCCTATTCCTATGAAACCTTCCTAGCAGTCTCTTAATAGATGAGTGGGTAGAGAAGCTGTGGTACATACACACATGAAATATTATTCAACCACACAAAGAAAGAAACACTGTCATTTGCAGCAAAATGGCAAGAATTTCAGGACCTTGCGTTAAATGAAATAAGTCAGATTCAGAAAGATGAATACCACCCTGTGAGAGCTGCAATTCACAGAATCAGAGACTAGAATGGCTGGATGGGCACCTGGAGCCAGGGAATGCTCTTGGGGACTAGCGGCAGAGAGCAGATGGGCAGTGGGACTTGGGCTGCAGTTGCCAGGGGGATTAACTTCTGATACTCTATAACAGAGCAGAACAGCACGGTTGACAAAGAGTATTGAAGATTTCAAAAGAACTATTGGGGAAGTTCTTTAATGGCATCAGCACAAAGAACAAATCCATTCGATCTTAGGTGACGTGTGCCAGAACCGATGACCGTGCACACACAGGTGTAGAAATGCCACAGTGTACCTTGTACATATGTACAATTACTATGTGTCAATTCAAAAAATACACTGATTTTCTAAAAATGGGTTTGGCTCTCTTGACTCAGTGTCTGGCTTCTTGCCTCTGGCCATGGGACCTCTCCCACACATATTCCAATTATGTGATGCTGTCTGAGGTCAAGTCCAATCCCATTGCTTGTGCCACAGTTTGGACTTTCTATCCTCTAGGAAGCTAAATAAACCCTTTTCTTTATAAATTGCCCAGCCTCACCTATTCTGTGGTAATAATAGAAAATGGACTAAGTTGGCATGCAAATAATTTTCTTACATTTTGCTTTCAATCTTCTGTATTTATACTGTCTCGGTTACTCTTCTCGTTGCTCGGACAAATACCCAATACTCAAAATGAAGGAAGGAAAGGTTTATTTAGCTCACAGTCAGTGGAGGTGTCAGTCCATACTCAGCGGGCTCCAGGGAGAGAGGCACATGGCAGAGAGCAACCTTTCAAAACAATCTTTCTTTGCAGTGGCAAAAAGCAGAGAACAAAAATAGTATGGGCAGCCCAGGCAGCTAGCTAGCTTCTGGTCCCTCCGTACAGTGTGTTGCAAATTATCTGCCCCTCGGCAGGTGCAACATCCACACCCGCAGTAATCAATCACAGACTCCAAAAAGCACCCATGACTGCAGGAGGCTTTGGGGGACACTTGGACACCAACCATAACATATACCTGAGAGTAGAACCATGGAGTTGTACAAGCATCTATATTTAATCTTTTGAGAATCAGCTACTTTTTAAATTCTTGCCTGCAGTTTCCACAGGTTCCAGTTTCTCCAGATCTTTACCAACACCTATTATTTTCCTTTTCTTATTTGCTTTGTTACTTTTATAGGTAGTGTGTATAGTGGTAACTCATTGTGGCTTTGATTTGCATTTTCTGAATGACTAAGCCTTTGAACATCTTTTCATATGTGCTCTTGGCAGTTTGTATATCTTCTTTGGACAAATGTTTATTCAAATCTTTTGCCTTTTCTAATTACAAGTTTTAGGGTTTTTTTGTTGGAGAGGTTGTTGAGTGTTAGGATTTCTTTATGCATTCTGGATATTAATTCTTTATCAGATATATGGTTAGAAACATTTTCTCCTACTTGGTAAATTCTTTTCATTTTCATAGCAGTATCCTTTAGTTCACTGAAACTCTTAATTTTGATGAAATCTGACTTCTGTGTTCTTTTGTTACCTGTTACTTCTTTTAATGAATGAGAATTCAAATTACATTTTAAAGAGTGAGTCAAGTCCATCATTCAGGACCAAAGTTAAGCTTTTTCTGTGCTTCTGAACCAAATGCCAGTGATTCATATGTGACAGGAGATGTTAAGCAATGCACCTGCCTGGCAAGTGCAGGGTCCTGAATTCAATCTCTGCCCAGTACCACAAAAAGAAAAAAGAGATGTTAAGCAAGGACACAAAGCCTGGCTTCTCCTTTCATTGGTTTACAGATAGCAGAGACAAAAAAAAAAAAAGTCTCTGTGTATTAATATGTATAAGCACCTTCAGCAATACAGATGTAGCAGTGTGTGGTAGACATAGTTTAGATTTGAGAAGCAGGCAAATTTGGACTTGAGACCAGCTCTTCCATTTCTAAAGTATGGACTGCAGCCAGACCCTTAATCTCCCTGGCCACAATTTGCGTTATGGAATTTATATTTCCTCTTAGTTCTAAAGAAGAATTAGATTTAAGGTAAGAAAAATTCATAATGATGGCTGGGATCTAGTGTATGGTCATTAAATATAGAATTTATGAAAACAATATACCAAGTACTAATGTAGTAAGTTTAAATGTAAAAAGAATGATAACAGTAGTAAATACTTATGTTCAAAGAATTACTGTAAGATTTTTTTCAGTACATTGAGTTTTCATAAGAGAATCTGTGCTATAACACCACTCAGTGGTGTCCCAAATTTTCTTTTCAAGGCGATTATGGGGCCACAGAGGAAAGTGATTGATGATGTAGAGTGTGCCTAAGGAGAGTCACATGGAGAGAAAGCATTCTCTCAGGCTTTCACAGAGAGCAAATTGGTCAAGCAATGGCCATGACTCATCCACATGGCTGACAAAGGATCTACAAACTGTGGTACAGGGTTTCAGGGTAAATCGTGAGGTGATTTGGCTGACCTTGTCAGACACAAAAGTTACATTTCTTGTTATATAGATCTTGCTTTATCTTGATCTTAACCATCCAGCAGAAAAGTATAAAAATGAGGTATAAAAAGTAAAGTCACTTGAGCTGTAAAAGGTTGAAGTCAATAACTTCTGACATTGCCAGTAATGCTTATAACCCATTACTATTATAGACTACTGGACTATATTGGATTACTTTGCTGAATTCATGTACCTACAATATATGAATGGCAATGGAACATACATCTCTGAGAAGAGTAAACAAAAAAGGGGGATATATAAATGAAGGACCATTTTATGGTGAATATATATGTGTGTGTGTGTGTGTGTGTGTGTATACACACACATATATATATCTGTATATACAAAATAATTAGCTTTATATACAGCTACTTTTTCTTAGTTCAATGAGAAGAAATATTTGTACTAATAGAGTTTAGACAAGATATCATGTCTTCATCTTGTACTATGAATAACTACTACAAGGACAACAATAAGCAATGTATTATTGTTAGTGTCCTACTAACCCGTTTTGAAACTGACTCATTGCTACTTCTTTCTCAATAGAATTATTCAAAAATACATTGAGTCCTCAATACTTCTATGAGGTGTAGGTTATTATGATTATTATCCTCATATTATAGCTTACAAGGAAACTGAAATGTGGAGAGGTTGCCATCCGATCAAAGACCTGGAAGTTGGATGCACACAGCCCGACTCCCAAGTTTGTGTTCTCAATCATTCCAGGAAAAAAAAAGAACTGTGAAGAAATAACAAAATTAAAAGATCAAGGGGAAGATGCTTCTCTTCCTAAAAGAAAGCTTAAGAAGCATATTCATTTATTTGTTTTTAATTGACACGCAGCAATTATACATATTTATGAGGTACAATGACATTTCAGCACATGCACACAATGTTTCACTATCATGTCAGAGTAACTGTCAGAGCTTTCACGTCAGGCATTTTAACTAATCTTTCTGACATATGAAAGACATATCCTTGGCAATATTTTAAGCAATATGAAAAGACATCTTGGTGCATATTTTAAAATATATGTGAAAGAATACTTTGGCTGACATAAATAAATGTATACTTTGCTTTTCTTCTATTCTCTACTCCCCTAAACAGTTATATTCTCATTTGAACCATTTTATTTTTGTTCTCACTTAGTCTCCTTCATTGATGCCTTCCATGTGGAAGTTATGTGTTTCCTGCAACAGCTGAAAAGGTACAGAGACCTACAAAGTGACAGCAGACTGACTCCTTTGGCTTTCTCTCTAATTCCTTGCCCCTGAGCTAGTAAAGCCAACACCTGCTATATACTTTCCATGCTTTTCCCTGACTCATTCAAACAAATGCAAATGTACATTTTATTTATTTATTTTTTTATTTTATTGAAGTATGAATATCAATGAGACAGTTTTAAGACAACTTAACAGGACAGATTTGATAAATTAATACGTTGCAAACTGTTTTCATAATGATTTGGTATCTTACAAGGTGCATACATGATATTATACTTCCAGACATTATTATAGCAGATGTCTCTTATCAATAAATTAAGAGAGTTTAGCTGTTTATGTATCTTATTTTTTATACCTGAATTATATCAAAGATTCAATAATTATACGTGTACCTATGTTTATAGCAGCACAATTTGTGATAGCAAAATCTTGGAAACAACCAAGATGTCCATCACATGAGGAATGGTTGAAAAAGATGTGGTGTTTCTATATAATGGAGTATTACTCAGTTATTAAGAAGGATAAGCTTGAAGCATTTATATTGAAGTGGATGCCGCTTGAACATATACTCATAAGTGAAATAAACCAGACACACGTGTAAATATCGTATAGTCAACCTAGTATAAGAAATGAAAAGAAGAAATACAAATAGAAATGTACAACTACAACAGCTAAAAACAATTGAGTCAGATAAGGCAAAGTGAACAGTGTATGCTGCAGGGTACTAATCAGCTTTTCTTCTGGATGGTTAACAACCTAAATTCACAGATCAAAATTCAGAAATAGAAGAGCCTCAAGGCCAGCCAACATTTTGGCAAATGTACATTTACATATAAATAGATTCTTTGTTTGTTTTTACTCAAATATAACTAAAGTAAATGCATTAGTCTATAATTTGTTTTTATTTCATCCACTGCAACAGTGTATTAAGAGCCTTCTTAACAATTCAAGAGATATGACTATTATTTTTATTTTCTAATCTGTCTCACTTTCCCACGTGTGTGTGTGTGTGTGTGTGTGTGTGTGTGGTCACATAATTCTTATATGTAGCTTGTCTTTACTGTTTTCTCTGCCTTGTTAACAGGCCTACTGATGTTCCAGAATGTTCTTAGTTCCAAATCCTATCAGTCAAGTTAAAAGGGCCTTAGCTAACTGCAATGAGTTGTGAGAACCCATTCAACCACATCTGTGTTCCTTGAAAGAACAGCAAATGGGATGTTGCAGTCCTGCAGCATTTGTCTGCTCCTGTGTTTGGAACCACCTTTCATTTCCTGGGCTTTTAAACCCATACTCTATGGGGGAAATGGTTATAGATTAAGGACAGCCAATTAATAAAAGCCTTTCTTTCCTGTGTGTTCTGTATCAATCAAATAGAAACAAGGGTCAGATGAAAATGGCACCTTCAGACACACAGACTGAGGGATGATCTTAGAAATACAGCCCCCTGAGCCCAGAGCAGTTCACCTCCAACCCTAGGCCCATGGGTCCGTACTACTGGGGCTATGGTTACATCCAGAGCCACTTCTGAAAGGATATGGAGTTGCTCAGAAGACAGTGCATCAAGCACAACTCTTCAGAGGCAGGGTTTGGAGCAGCTGTCCCTGTTCCACGTGACACTCACACAAGCCAGACTTCCCTATTTGAGGAAGAGCAAGACAGTGGGGAAATGGACTGAAGTATCCTTTCAATGTTTGGAAAGTGAAGACTTTCTGACTTTTGATCTGAAGCAGGAGGATAGCGATGAGAGCTGACTCCACAATAAAAAGGGATTCATGCCAGTGAGGCGACATTTGCACCTCAATGTGTCCATTTATTGTTCAACAAATACACTGCCATTGCCTGGTGCACAGGTACTAGGTACCCATCTTAGCACGATGGGTGTTCTGAGAACACCTCTCCTAGCCCTAGCAGCAGCTGCACTTCTGAAAACATCTTTTCCACCAGGGAAACTCAGAAGTTCTGATGACTTGTACACACCCACGTCCCGGAAGGGTGAGGGCAGAGCAATGTGCTTTCAGAGACAGCATCCACCCACGGCTCCATTTGCTCATCTGTCACACAAGAAGACTGAGTGAATTAAGTCCCAGAAGACCCCTTTCCATGACCTGTTCTTCTGCCTTTTCTGGGAATGCTCAAGACCACTGATTCCATTGATAAACTGGTGTAACTGTGTATTCTGGCTGACTCAGTGACCCAGAGCACCCAAGTCCTTCGGGTCACCATTAGAACAAGTAGCTAAGGTGGGAACATACCAATGTCCACAGCAATGACTCTGTTCTAAAAGCCACTTCCTTTGGAGTATGAATCAGTACAGCTTCCTGGAAATACTCAGCAAAACAAAAAATACAGCCTCATCTTTCTACCTAGGCTGGAATGTTTTTGACCAACACTCTAGTTGGAACTTAAGACCCAGTGGGGCAGTGCTATGAGGTGGGCTGATTAGACATGAAAGCTCATGAATGTGATTAATGCTTTTATAGAAGAAGCTTCTGAGGGACACCTAGCCATCCCACCTCTTTTACTAAGCAAGTACATAGCTAGAAGTTTCTACCCGGGAATCAGCATGTCCCTTACCTGACCCTGAATCTGTCAACACCTTGATCCCAGTCTCTAAAACTGGAGGAAATAGATTTTCATTGTTTGTGGGCTAGCCAGTGTCTCAGTCCACTTTATGTTGCTGTGTGCTTTTGTTTTGCACAGTTCTAAAGGCTAGGAAATCCCTAAGGAAAGAAGAGCAGGTTTGGTGCCTGTTAAAAGCCTGGTTACAGCTTCTAAGCCAGTGGCATCACCCACAAGGGAGAAACATTGCTTCTGCTGTGACAGAGAGCAGAAGGGGCCTGGCAGGGGTAGGAAGCACAAAAGCCCTTTTATTAAGCATTAAGCCCACTCATCAGCATGGGTCCTTTGGGGTCTAATCACTTCAGTGTCCCGCCTCCTGATGCAGTTACATTGGCAATTAATTTCAACTTTAATTTTGGAGGAGACAAATATCCAAGCCATAATGGTCTTAGGTATTTTATTATAATAGCACAAACAGACTTCGACTCTTTTGATCGAAACAATTTCACATCAGGGAATTTACTTTATAGAAACAAATCAGATGCTTGTCCAAAGTTGCCTGTAAAAATACTTATGGCAGCATTCGTTGCAAAAGTAAAAGAAGGAGGAGGAGGAGGAGGAGAGAGAGAAAGAAAGACAAATCTCAAAATAACTTGTATCTCTTAGTATAAGATAGGATGAGAAAATATGGATCATACATAGAAAGAAGTAACCGTGCCACCACTAATAAATATAACAGAGAATCATAAGCACTGACTCAGCAGTTATCCAAATCAGAGTACTGACTGAAAGTAGCAAGGTGCCTACAGATGTTACTATGATCACATTTTTTGTTGTGCATGTGTTTTTTTATGCATATTTAGAAAATAGACATTTTCAAGCAATATCCACATTGGGGGCTGGATTATCTGCATTGGGATACAGGGTGCTGGAAAACTAAGGACTCTTATTTTAGAATTAGATATTTTAGTGCTCTTTTTTTCTTTTCTATGCAATAAATTCTTGCTTCACTTTGTCTGCTGGTTCTGAACTCTGGGCCTTCACAGTGAGCTACATCTCGTTTTCTTTTAGGGTTTGGTTTGAGACAAGGTCTTACCGGGTTGCTGAGTTGCCCAGAATGGGCTTCAATTTATGATCCTTCAGCCTCAGCCTCCCAGAATGCTGGGGTTCCAGGTGTGCACCACCATGCACAGCCAGCATTTATGATCTTCAGAGCACATACATGTGGGAAGTGTTGTCAACCCTCTGAACCTTCGTGTGAGGGAAGCGTTGGCTGCGCTCCTTTGCTTAATCCTCACTGATAGGTGCGCTGCTGCATCAGGGGGAGGGGAATGTGTGGAGTCCACAGTGATCAGATGACACTGCTCTGTTGAGAGACTCAGGGGGCAGGGATCTGTGAGCTAGAAGCACAGCCAGTGCCTGGTGAGTCTGCACCTACACACAAAGGCTCTTCCTTGTCCACTAGTCAGTCCCACAGTACTCCTTCGCACAGTTGCTATTTCCCATAGTCAGCTGTGGCCTGGAAATATGAAATGGTACATTCCAGGAGTAAACAATTCCTCAAGTTTAAACTTTTATTAGGGTACAAGTACATTGTAACTTATTGATTTAATCATTAGTTATTATTGTTAATGCCTTCCTGTGCCTCATTTATAAATCAAACTTTACCATACGTATGCACGTGTCTTAGTCACATTTCTCTCACTGCGATAACATGTCTCTGCCCTGGATGGCTCGTTCCAAGGTAAATATGGAATGGTGGCAGGGATGGGGCAGAGGCCAGTTGTGCCCCCCATGGCAGCCAGGAAGCTGAGAGAAAGGGGGGGAGAAGAAGCCAGCAACAAGAACACACACTTCCAGGTCACTCCGGACACCCTCCTCCAGTCAGGGTCTCACCTCCTCACAGCACAGTTAGCTACGAATACATCAGTGGGTCACTCCCATGATCCAACCACCCTCCCAAAGGACCCCCTTCGACCACACAGGGACTTTGTTGGGACATTCAGGTCTGGATCATAACCATACTTGTAGGAAAATGCACAGTACGTAGAGCACTTGAGGGTATTGTGGACTGAGCACTCACTGGGAAGAAGGAGATGAATATTCATACACTGAATGAGAAGAAAGTAGAAACAGCATGCAAGCCACATATTGCCCAATTTGAAAATACCTCTTGATAGGATTCTGAGCATCACTAGCATGCTACAAAGAGCCTTTTTCATGATGCTCGCGAAGATTTACAAGACTGTTTGGGGGTACAATACTAGAGATTGAACCCAGGGCCTTCCCAATGAGTGTAGCCCCAACCCTGTATATTATGTTTTATTTGGAGATAGGATCTTCCTAAGAGACTAGAATGCCCAGGCTGGGTTCACACTTGAGATCCCCTTGCTTCAGCCTCCCAGAGTGCTAAGATTTCAAGCAGGCATCACCACAGCTAGCCCCTGCTTGTTTTTATGATTTACTTTTTTGATGGTTGGATTTATGTCAGACTCTGCACCGTGGCTTACAAAGAAACTGAGGCAACTTCCATTCTTTGAAAGCTTGAGAAGTTCTATGAACTGTTATTCATGTACATAAACTCAATATTAATTTATCCTCAAGAAGCTAAAAAAAAAAAAGAAAAAATGAGATGGTACTAGTCAGTCCCACAGTATGCTACATCTTTTCACCTTCTTGACTGAAGGATTCCAGGAGCCTCTCAAGGTCAGTCTCTTCCCCTGTGTACACCACCTGAGCATTTCCTGGATAGTCCTTTCTGGCAGCCTCTGTTTCCATCACTCTCCACTGGCCTCTTGGCCATGGGCTCTTGGGATTCTCTTGTTATTCTGACTGGGATCCATGTGTGCTGTTCCTCACAGCGGCTCCCTCTAGGAATCTGCAGCTTCCTACAACAGAGATATTCAAAGAGCCTTCTCTCCTGACCCACTAAATTCCCTCTGTGAGCAAGTAGCTGCTATGAAGAATTTCTGGCTATCTCAGTTCTCTAGGCAGAAGTAGATTCTAGTGACTTCCTTATCCAAGAAAGTAACAGACCTCTCCACGACTTCTGTGTGCATTAAAACCCAGGAGCCACTGTAATGGGCTGACCTTTGTCCTCTCTAGGAGCAAGTTTTCAGGTGAAATATATTCTAGGAATCTTATGTCTGGGCTAAAGGGACTTATCAACAGAGATCACATCACACATTGTATTCTCTTATCTGTGGTGAGTTTAGGCCAACCCTCTGTAAGACTGCTCATGAGAGATTTCTAATAGGCCACCCAACCCCATTCATTAGGACAGTTTGCTTCTGCAGCTAACTACAAATCCTACATTTAGCATGTGGAGTAGATCTTGCCACCAAGGTTAGAGGGCAGTGACTTGCAAGCCACTACTGCTGAGCTAAACAGAGGAGCAGATAGCACCCAGATATCCTTATTGTAAACTGTCATTTTCCAAATGACTGAAATGAGTTCCTGAGGAGAGATAAGGCTTGTCCAAGACCACATAGTTCATTAGTAGCCTAAATTTAGGATTAATATTCACATGAAAAATATTGATTTAGAAATGTGTCTTTGAAGCCAGTCAGGATTTTTTTCAGAAACTTTTGAGTCAAATTGATAAGATAAACCAAGAAGCTTCTGGAAGATTCTTTCATTTTCATTGTTTCTTATTCAACTAATTTTACGAGCCCCTCCATAGGACCCCAAAGACTTCTCTTGGGGCTGTTGTGTCTCTGGCTGCCTCAGAGGCAGCTGGACCCAGCTGTGTCTTGGGGTTCTTTATTCCTCAGTGTCAGAAAGGACAGAAGCCCACCATGTTTGTTGGCAGCTGGATTCCTCAGATGGTAGAATAGAAATAGCTAAGTTTATTGTCAGTTTTCAGGAATTCTTCACTTTTAAGCAAATTGTTTTGCAGAAGCAATTTGTGTTTAATTTGCTATGGTGTCTGTAACAATGCAGTTGGCTTAAACAACAGACATGCGCTGCCTCAGTTACAGAGGCTTGGCATTCCGGCAGGGTGGTTGCGTCTGGGGCCTGGGAGGCTGGAACACCAGCCTTTTCTCAACTCTGTTGTTTGCTGATGATTTGGAGCATGTTTTTGCTTATACAAGTAGCATTCTTATCTCAGCTTTCATCTCCACGCAGTCTTCTCCCAGAGATGTGTCTGATTGTCCTTATCAGAATAAGGACAATAATCAGAGAGGACGAAGGCTCACTGTAATAACCTCATTTTAACTGCATTACTTTTGTAATGATTCTTTCACCAAAGAAGGTCACAATATGAAGTATGAAGGCCTGGGAGTGCAACACATGAACTTCTGGAAATGGGGTGCAAATTCCACCCATAAGAGCATTGAATAATTTGGACAAACAGGAGTTAACTCTGTTACATGTACTATCCAGTGTCCCAATGTCTAATGCAAGTTCCTTGACATATTGAGCCTTCAAATACTTATTGATTAATAAGCACACTTGGTTATCCTTGTCTGGGGGTATTGGACGTACTTGGATTGGCTTTTCATGAGGTGTTGGTTTTCTTTGAAAGATGATTATCTCTGGCCGTGTGGGGCTTCAATATTTCTTAGTCCTCAGGGAAGCTGGTTCACCTTCAGTATCTCTTTACACAAACACTTTAAATAGTGCTCTAAGCATGTAGTAAAACAGATAGTGACTTTTGTCTGCCCCATCCAGAGCCAGGTAGAGGGTGTACTGTAGGATGACATCATTGGTAGTGGGAAGAGAATAGGTACCTGAATAAGCTTTGATAGCCTTCTGTTCCTGCCTTGGAAACCCTATTCTATCTCTGATTTCTAATGGTGCCAGGCTGGAGTGACACAGGAGCATTGTCATGCTTCTGGCCACAAGAACGCTGCCTGTGAAGACAGGAAATTTCCACAAATTTCTCTGTGACTGGGGCAAAGCCATATCCTAGAGCTCGGTGTCCCATCCGGAGGAGCTCCTTACACATCTTCAGCCTGGACTGAGAGGCCCAGGTGGTAAGTCCTGTGTCAGTCCTTTATAGCTCCCCTTAGAGTTGCTCATGCACACAAACAACAGATGGGAGAGATTAATGAGACACGTTACAGTCAAGCAGAGCCCACCAATCTGAAATGTCAATGTCGTCTCTCGCTTGGCAGCAGGCGTGCTTGTAGTATGCTTCAAGGCAAGAGGAGTCAAGCCAGGGTGCAAACCCAGCACAGGTGCCTGTGCCTGGGAGCACCCTGATCATGCCCTTTGAGTTGTTTCAGAAACAGATGATTGTCACAAGTCCAAGAAGCTCATGACACAGGATGAGACACTTGTTTATTTTTGTATATTTTGTTCTGCTCTGTTTTGAAGTGGGTGAGCTGCCTGGGAGCATATGCCCACACAACCATCTGGGTGAAAACCGGGGAACAGATTTCAGGCCCCTTCGTTTTTCTGTTTGATTGGAAATTAGCTTCCTCCTTGGACTCTGCTTTGCAATGTTGAATGGATTAGAAAGGATGAGGAGCTTGTTGTTGACTGCTCACATTAGAGAGAAGCAGTGCGTAGCGTCACAAATGAGCTCTTTGCCCATTTATTGGTTCACTGCAGTGAATTTAAATAGATCACTTCAACTTACACTTGGATACAGCATTCAGAGGTTTTGATCAAGACCAAGAATTCCACTGAATCTGAAAACCATTAAGACAGCAGAGCTGCTATGCAGGGGTTGCAACCCTGGGCCACAGACCGGCAGGATGAGCACAGGAAGCTTCATCTGTATTCATAGCCCCTCACCATAGCTCCTATTAATGCCTACTGAGCTCAGCCTACTGTCAGATCAGCTGCAGCATTAGATTATCATAAGAGACAAATCCTACCATGAACTGTGCATGCTACGGATCTGGGTTGCATGCTTCTTTGAGAATCTAACTCAAAGTCACCCCATACCCCCACCCTGGCCACCCATGGAAAAATTATCTTCTACAAAATTGCTTCATGGTGCCAAAATATTCAGCGTATGCAGGATGTTTTACTACCAGTCCCTAGAGATCAGCCAAAGTTATCCTATCAAGGGCTATGTTTGATTCAAGTCTCCCAAGGCAGCTGGGAGGGCTGGCCTTTGTGAAGGGCCTGTGCACTCTCAGGTGTCCATTTACCTCAATGCACAGGGAAGTCACACTTTCCGTGATGAATCTGTAGCACCACATCTGCTCTGCAATGCCAGTGAGGCTGAGAACTGCAGGGCACTGAACTTGCACCCTTTGGTGCATACAAGATGCTCTCCGGCTGGCTGCCACTTTCCAGAATGATGTTCCATGAACTGCTGCTGTGCTTCACTGCCTGGGAAAGCTCAGAGAGCTTCGGACTCCAGGCTGAGAACGCCAAGAGCATTCCTCTGTTTCTTTTTCGATCTAGTTTGTAGCAGCTGACAGATCCCAGTCAGTGATCGCTGGTTGAACACCTGTTAATCTAGGACCCAAGTGTGTATTCAGCACTGCAAATGGGATCCAGCTAATCCAGTGGGGCATGGGCGTCTCATTCCCTCCATTTGGTACCACATGTCTAGTAATACTTCATCTTTAAAGGATAAAGATCATAAGTACTAACATTATACAATGGCTTAAACATACAGAAAGGTTCTAAAGACAATATAATGAGCACTTACTGCATCCATTCCCTAACTCTGTCCAAAGCCTTTTCATTCTTTGCCACAAAATTTTACCGATGCACCTGATATGTCCTGGTTTCTCCTCTGAGTTTTATCTCCAAAGGTGACTATTATCATAAATTTGGTGCTGTTCAATCTTATGCATATTCTTTTTTACATTTTACTGTATGTGTACATATCTGTAGAAAGTAACATTTTTCTAAAAATATATTTTTTCAGCTTTAGCTTCTGGTTCTCTTGCTTGTGTCTTGCACATGTGAAGTGTGCATTCCACCATCTTTCTATAACTGGCTTTCACGTCTATACTTTGTGTTTGGAACTTTTGCCATGATGACTCATTTTTTACCCTATTGCTAGATAGCATTCCATTATATTAAGATATCATAATTTATCCATTTCCAGTTGATTGCTCTGCATCCTAATTCCTTTGTGTCTTGCTATTTACAGAGCCCTGTAATAAAATCCTAATGCTTGTCACCCAGTGCATAAATAGCATTTTTTTCTCCCCTTGCTTGCACACCCAGAAGCAGAATTGCTGGCTCTACACCAGCTGCCAAGTATCTACACCTTCTAGTATGCCCAGGTGGTCCCATTTCTCCAGCCAGAGGGGAGCTATCTTGCTGTAGCTTTCTTTCATCTGTAGGATGCAGGGGAGTGCATTTTCCACAAGCTTCCTTGCTGTTTTCCCTCTTATGTTTCACCTCTGTCTCTACTTTGCCTCCTTTCCTGTGGATGTGTTTGTTTTTTCCTGAATTATTTGTAGAAATCCTTCATAAATTTTGAACATAATCCTTTGTTAGTTTTATAGTCTGGTAAAAGACATGTTGCAAATGTCTTTTACCAGACTATATTTTGTCCTCTAACTTTATGTGTCCTCTGTCAAAAGTTAATATTTTACAATATGCTTCAGAATTTATTCTCTTTTTCTTCTCCTTTTTTTTTTTTTTTTTGGTACTATGGATTAAACCTAGGGAGCACTGAGCTACATCTTTGGCTCTTCAAAAAAATTTTAAAATTAATTTTACTGGTACATTTTTTATATGTGACATCATTCATCACAGGGATTTTGGACCTATACATAATAATATCTTGATTCTTTTTCATTTCCCTCGTTTCCCTTCAGCCCCTCTTCCACTACTTAAAATAAAAGCTTTTATTTTCTTTTATTCTAAAAAATGTTTTTTTGAGATAAGGTCTTACCAAGTTGAACAGGCTAACTTGGAATGTGTAATCCTCGTGCCTCAGTCTTCCAAGTAGCTGGGATTATAGCACTCTCCTTTTTAAAGGAATCATTTATACACCTTACAATTATGTTAATCTGTATTTTGTACATTAAGTTTTATAAATTCCTTAATCTTAAATTGTGTTATTTAGTTAACCTGAAATTGATTTTTAGGTGTAGTGTGGTATAAATATCTAGCATTATACAATATTTACACAGATGTCACGCATTGCTCCAGAATTATTCTTATTTATGTGTGAGCATAATATCACTGTCCCCTACTGATCCGATTCCACCTCTAGGACAGGTGACAAGCTGGTGTCAGTGGAGCCAGGTGAGGCCTGGAGCTGAACAAGTGGGACCTCCATGCAAGAATGAAAGTCTAGTCAGATGTAGTCCCTAGTAGAAATCTGTCAAAATAGGAAGCAGTGCACCAATATGTATCTCGACGTCTCTCCTCTCTTGGTTGATATTCTTTCTCTGTTATTTTCCACTGGTTAAGTTCCCAAGGGAGCCAGAGGGCTAGGGGATTAAATGAAATTGGTGCCCTGTGGAGAGTGCCCTCCTGGTGCTCCACCACCCTGCTCATATTTAAGAATGGAGTGTTCCAAGGGCGGAAACAGAGGAGCAGGCTGGGTTATCTTGTTCTGGCTGTATGTGACCTGGGTGGGCTGCTTGCTAGAGAAAGCCTGGATGCCATCCGTTTCTTTAGGTCTTTCCTCTGGGCTGTTCAGATTTGCTGGAGAGAAAACTGAGGATCTCCTGCATTAACCAAGTTACACATGACACGTAATCTCCCTCTGTGGAGCAAGACACCTATCTCCTCAACTGTGTCTGGTGGCCCCCCAGTGCAGAAAATGCAGGCCATTGCTATGATGCAGAGGGTGCTTAAACACAGCAAAGAGAAAGAAAGACTTTTAAGGACTGTTTTCCAAGCAGCTTTCACCAAATCCTTAAGCCAGAGTCCCCTTCCATCCAATCCAGAAGCGCCTAACGCTGGCCCCAAGGAGCGGTGGCCACGCAGCTCAGTGTGCTCAGCACTCTTCTCTCTGCTGGCTGAGGTGGCTTGTCTGACGCACTGCGCTACATCATCTCCATCCAGCTGCCCTCTCTGCCTCTGTCCGCCTGTACTTGTGCCCTCCTACCTGTGAAGGACTCCCTTGACCTCGTGTTAGTGGGGTCTCAGGAGTGAGAGGAATGAGGTGCCTGTGCTTAATTAAACTGCCTCACCCCTATTCTTTCTTCTATCTTATGTAAACTTTTTAGCTTTGAGATTTTCAATCTTTCTTGTTTTTTAATAGATGCACCCAAATTTTTCAACTTCTTAATAAATATTATTTGCATGTTTTGATATTTAATGTTTCTTTGTGTGTGTGTGTGTGTGTGTGTGAAACCGGGAATTGAACTCAGGCCCTTGCACTTGCCAGGGAAGCGCTTATTCCACTGAGCCATCTACCTGGCCCCTTTCATTGTTGCTATTGTTCCTGCATTCCAAATATTTCCTCATCTCCAGCAGTGATTTCTACTCAAGTAAGTGAATAATTTAGGAATGGATTTTTAAATATCTCAAAACATATTATGAAACAGTCTCTATTGCTGATTTCTGATCAACATATGGTCAGAGACATGGACTAACTGGCTTGGATTCTTTTAAATGTATGGAAATTTCTTCTGCTTCTTTTGATTGTGACCATTTTTTTCCTTTGTGAGTTCTATATCTATTTGAAAATGCAGAGTGCTGATTTGCTACTGCTGCTGCTGATATATGTGTATGTCATATGTATATATATGACATACAAATATATATGTAACATATATATTATATATATAATATAATATATATATTCATACTTTCTAAAATTGTTCCAATGTTCTGGCCTTACATTTTTATTGGCACAATCTGTTTCTTTCCTGTGATTATTTTAGTTTTTGCTGTACATGTTTGTGACTATCCTGGTAGTTATCTATATATTCCTGATTGCTATTCTTTGTTTCTGCTAGTGTTTTTTTGTTTTATTTATTTATTTATTTTTGGCTGATTAAATTGTTTTTTCTTTTTGAGACAGGGTCTCACTATGTGGTTCAGGTTGGCCTTAAAATCATTTTGTAGACCAGGCTAGCCTTGAATTTGTAGAGATCCTCCTGCCTTAGCCTCCCAAGGGTGGGATTATGGGCACACAGCAGCATACCCAGCTTTAAAATATTTTAAAGAAATGATTTTTTTGCATAGCTTTTCTTGGTGTATATTTTTCATCCATTTATTTCCAGACTCATATTATGTGTGTATGCAGAAAGTTATATATGTATGCATACTTAATGTAGTGTAGAGCTACATTTTTAAAAATCACATTTATTTTAAAAATATGGATTCCCTGATACATTGCACAATTTCAAAGATACTAAGAGCAGGCAGTGACAGATCTCCCTCTCTTGTCCCCCCTCTTTCCCGTCTTTTTCTCCAGAAGTCAATCTTACTACTTTCTAGTTACAGAGAATCATTGGGAACCATCGGGAGGTAAATGAATGCCTTCTGTATACTGATTCTTTTTATGGAGACATTATATGCAGCATTATAAACCTTGCTTTTCATTTCTTAAAGATTTATCCTTGATTGTGAGAAAAGAGCTTCCTCATTTTGGGGGAGCCTGCATATTAGGTTACTGTATGAATGTGCCCTTACTTTTTGACCTGTCTCCCATCAGTGGACTTTTAGGTAGTTTCCAATCTTGCTTTTTCAAACAGGGCTGCGATGAATAATCTTATACAAATATTTAAACATGTTAGAGTATATCTACGGAAATTTGTAGAACTGGGTTTGTTCGGACAAAAGAGTGTATGTTTTTGTCACTCGGATTGATACCTGGTCATGCAAATTTTCCAGGTTGCACCTGCCAGTTTGCCCTCTCTGGCAAAGCATGTTCTTGCGCAGATCCCTGCCCTCTGGCTTTCCCACTCCCACACTGTGTCAGCCAAGCTTCTGTCAAGACCAAGTAACATCTCTGAGGATTGAAAACAGAAAACTGGCTTCTGCCACAGAAACCACTGAAGAACAGTAGCCGTGGCCCTCTGCTAGCCCATGGCCATAGACCTCAACAAGGGCTGCAAGGTGCTTAAGAATGTGAGCAAACCGAGGCACAGCTGCCGTCACGGATGCCTCACCAAGCACACTGAGTTCGTGTGGGACGTGATCTGGGAGGTGTGCGGCTTCACCCCCTATGAATGGTGCGCCATGGCACTGCTCAAGGTCTCCAAGGACAATTGCACCCTCAAGTTCCTCAAAAAAAGGGGGAGGACATACACACATGCCAAGAAAAAGTGTGAGGAGCTGAGCAACATGCTGGCTGTCATGAGGAAGGCAGCTGCCAAGAAGGACTGAACCCCTCTGGAATAAAGCGTTCAGAAAGTTAAAACCATCAAACACGTAAATATAAATAAATCAGAAAACTGATTGCCCTAGTTGTGGCAGAATTAGAGAAGTTACATGAAGGGATTAGAGGCTGCCCAGGACAACAGTGACAAAAGAGCCAAAGGGATATTGTCACTAGATCCTTGAAGCTAGGGCCATGAGAGGAAACTGGATCTTCTTTGGCTTGCCTGGCAGGAACCAAATGATGGTGGAAGGAGGGTGACTGTCAAGAGGACACTGGGGGGGAAGGAGATGCTGATCAAATGTCCCAAGCCAGAGAAGGGGAGACAGTCCCTCTTATGCTTCTTCTGTTTTCTCTTAATGCCTCCTATTTGTGATTTCCCATGTTAAGACACCTGGGTGCTGGAGGATGGGTTGGGGCAGGGTTAGCATAGCCCAGGCTTCCTGTTGCTCATCGGCTCTTCTGCTTCCACCAAGATGTGACTCCTTGCTCTGCCTAAGGGAATGCAGCTGTCCTTCCAGCCTCTGACACAAGGCCCTCTCCCGGAAATGGGCACCCACCAATCACCACATGCAGATCTCTTTTAGGCCTAGAGGTCATTCTTCCAGTTATAAACTTAAGCACCATGAATCTTAAGCACCATGAATATCTCTTAGATAACTTTGCATTTGTTTTTTTTTTCCTTAAGCAGTTTTTATTACGCTCAAAGTATTAAGACAACTACAAAATAACCTTGTAATCGGAATACTGTATCAGTCAATAAAAAAAGGAAAAACTATTACAGTATGAAGATATACAAATGACTATACAAGCTCTGACAGGATTGACAATGGAAAATGGGCAGTTTCCTCATTTCTTTTAGAAATGCTAAATTTTCTTAACGAAACAAATGAAAGATAACTTTGTTAAGGAATAAGAAAGAGAAAGAAAGAAATGGTTAAAGGAAGTAATGGCTGTTCGGTCTTCAGGTCTGTAACTGGACCTAAGGCTGTGGTATGTGTTTCTTACTTCTTTCTTCCAGCCCTCAACCCACTTCCTCTTGCCCTCAGCTAGTGTTTGACTGTCTGTGCCTCTTTACCTGTGGAGTGATTCAAGTAAAGACTTGAATCTCCACAGAGGCTGATTTCTCATTAGCCCTTTTCTTGGTGTACTGTCTTCTGTTGCCCTTTATACCTGGCCAGGAAGTATACAGAGGCACCTGGAGAATCCTGGAGGTCCTAGAAATGGACTTCCCTGTCCCCTGTGTATCAGAAATGCAATTTCCTGTAGGTAATTGAGATCATTCCCCAGAGCCAGAGTGTTGATGCTTTTCTCTGCTCACTGGTGGAGTGCATGGAAAACCCACTGTAAGTAGCCACTTGGTGATCTCAACTACAAGTGTCGTGAAACCATTGTTACTTACCTAGAGGGTACATTTATTTCTTGGAAATCAACTGCAATAGTTAATCAGAGTTCAAGATTGCAAGATGGGAGGCAAAAGTTATGTGAATGGTCATAGGGGAGAGAGGAGTAAAAGGCTGTTACTTTTCTCTCTTGTTGATCCCAGCTCTGTATATTCTGGTTCTGGAATAAATCACGCCATTTATTGGCTCAAGATGGACACTGCATCTCATTAGGATGTCACCACAACCTCAAGGTGTGTGGCCTTCTAGCTAGAGAGTGACCGAGACTTTAAGAAGTCCACTTGTCAGGTGCTTCTTGGTGACAGGGTACATGGTAAATCAGCAGGGTGGGAAAAGGCTCGGAATGGGTCTGGGAGCAAAGGAGGTACACAATGTGGCATGTGGCATGTCACCCCAATCTTTCCAATCTGATAGATGGAAAATTTTATCACAGGTGTTTTCATTCTTTTTTAATGTCCTGTCAGGCTTTTAAGAGCTGCTTGAACATCTTTTTCTGTGTTATTAATATTTATATTGATAATTTTCCTATTATTCTTTTGAATATTAGTATCACCAATATTCAAAAGTTAGAAGTTAACTTTTAGTGAAGTTAACCTCTATCATAGTACAAATTACAAATTTTTTAAACTATAAATAGTTGTTATACATTGAATTTTAGACCTATCACCTTGACCTAGGTGCTTACTATTTTTAATATATTATTTCTTGTGACCTTATATGTTACTTATGTATAACTTTTTAGTACTAGGGATTGAACTCAGAGCATTCTGATTGTCAGACAAGTGCTCTACCACTGAGCTATACCTCAAGCCCTAGCTTTATGTTTTAATATTTAGTAGAACTAATTGTTCTCCATCCTCCATTTTCAACATATTCCTGGAGAATCTGGCTTTAAAAGCATTCTACATTCACCCTAACCTCTCAGCCAGTCCATCTAGAAGTCCTTCCTCCCCTGGGAGAACTCCTGCTGCTACTTGCATTGGAATGACTGTCCCCAGCACCACTGTCTGTGGGGCCTGCAAGAAGCAGCACGCAACCCTGGTGGCTCCTGCACCTTTGCCCCACCAAGGCATTCAACTTCTTGGTCTGTGCTGCCTCTGACTACCCCACACTGGCTTTTGCCGCTGCCCAGCATGCTGAGACCTCACTTGTTGTTGCCTCTCCATTTCTTTCACCACCCCTGAGCTCTGGGTAAAGCAGGTCCAATGTCCCAGTCATCAGGCGGTTGATTCAGTTTCTTGTCATGGGGCCAAGTCCCGCCTTACTCCTAGGTTAGAGTTTCTGGTTTGGCCACAGCCTCAGGTAGGGGTACATCATTTTTCAGCCACCTCCTCTGAGTAAGATAATCAGAAAGCATAAGCCTGAACCAGGAACACCTTTAGTCAGCTTAGTTGAAGTAAAGCAACCTCTCAGCTGCCTTGGGCTGACCCATTGCGGCCCTAGAAGCGTACAGTCTCAGGGCTTCAGTCCCACCTATTTCATAGCTTCCCATCTGCTTTCTGTCCTTGAGGACACTTAGCTTGTTTCTGAGACTGGCTGAATTCATCTAGTTCCTTTTGATATTTTCTCTCCCCTTTCAATGGAAGCATGAGTTTTGGCTCTTTCTTGACTAGATGATTCCCTTAGCTGGGCAGACATTCAGTTAAAACACTCTAAAGTCTCCTGTTACAGAAGTACATCCACCAGCCAGTCCACATGTGGCAGTTTGGGTGCAAAGCCTGGGTCTTACAATTCTCTCTAGCAGCAGCTCAGCTGGCGGAAGTGCAGGTGGGTATGACGACACACTTGTGGTTGCCAGGCCCCAGCCGGGCCTCCAGGGCTCTGAGCACAGGCTGGTTGGCTTCCTCTGTTGCATTAGCACTTGCCTGGCCCCTTCCTGAGGAGAAAGGTACCTTGAATAAGTGTTGTCCTGGAAGCCATAAGTTGGATTCCTGCGAGGCCCAACTTTTTCAAGCTGTGTTTGTTTTTCTTTCTGACTATTTTGCTCAAGGAATTCATGGCCTGGAGGACTCCAGAGTTTGTTTTTCCAAGCAATTCTCCAACTCTCTGTATGCTAGTGGCACCACTGGAGGATGCTAGCAAGGACATTAAGGCCCAATACTGTCTCCCAGGCATAAACATAAGAGCTCCAGGTGCGGGGTCAGCCCCTTGAGAATGCCTCCCCACTTTGGAAACCAATTCCAAGTCCTGGTTTCTGGTTCTGACAAACTAGCCATAAATTGAAGGTTCCCACCATCCTCCAGGCGAATGCAGCAATTTCCTAGAATGGCCCACAGAACTCAGGGAAACACTGTGCTTCTGTTTATTGCTTTATTACAAAGTGATCAGCTCAGGACAAACCAGATGGGAAAGAGGACCAGGGCTAAGGACTCGGATTGTGGGTATAGAGTTTCCTTGTCCTTTCATCTTCCTAGCATCTTTGCTTATTCACCAACCCAGAACTCACCAAATTCTGTTTGTTAAAAGTTTTTGTAGAGCTTAACTCCCAGTGTCCACTGTTCTCACCTCAGCCTCCCCAGAGATCAGAAGGTGGGGCTAGAAGTTCCAGTCTTTTAACCATTTGGTCTTTCTAGTAGCCAGTTGCCTCCTGAGGATATCTAGGGATGCCACTGGAAGGTACCTCATTAGCATAAATAGGTGTGGTCAAAAGGAGTCACTGAGTAGGGTGGGATGGCATACAGGTGTAAACTCAGCACTCTGGGAGGCTGAGGCAGCAGAATTTCTTGGAGCCTAGCTTGGTCAATTTAGTGACTTATTGAGAACCACCCTCAAAATGATTTAAAATAAAATAAAGCCTGGAAGTATAGCTCGGTGAAAGGCCCTAGGTTCCATCCTCAATATGGAGAGGAAGGTCATTATGAATAATAAAAGGCAATCTTCTTTCCTGGGGCACATTTGCAGGGGTTTAGGAGTTTTATGCCAGGAACCTGGGACAAAGACTAAATATATTTTTCCATTTGTATTCTCGGGGGATTGGTTCTAGGACACCCCACAGTTAAGGAAATCTGCAGGTGCTTAAAGGCCTAATATGAAATGATCTAGTACCTACATATGACCTACATGCATTCTCCTGTCTCCTTCAAATCAACTGTGTCACACCCGCGGCCCCTAGGCCACACACAGCCCTGGACAGCTAGCCCCACACCCCACAGGATCATAAACTCTAATACATGATATTTAGCCGTATTTTTCATGACTTCATGCCATAGCCTCTCCAGGCCACAGCAGAACTCCTTGTGGGTGGGGTGGGGGAGCAGTGCAGTGCTGACTTGCCCTCCTGCTTCCTCCGCAGGCTCTCGGGGGCATAGAAACCCGGGTGGAGCGTGTGCTGTTTTCTCCCACGTGACTTAGGACAAGCGGAGGCGTTGCCCGTAATAGCCTCTCAGCCGCTACATGAGCGGTGCTGGGAGGCAGTCGTTTACCGTTGTCAAACAGAAAGTGCAAGTTTTCTAATTTAATTATTAAACTGGGGCTTGTTTTGTTCTTTTGGAAAATAATTTAATAAGTTAAAATATTTTACAATTTTTGTAAAATATTTTAGGAATTTTTGTGACTTATACATACTAACTACATCATATCTCTTACGAGAGGCCAAGACAACTCCTCCACACTCAGTGTAGGCCAGGCAAGCTAAAACTTTCAACACCCATACTTCGAGTCTTCTCAAGATTACTTTAAATACTTAGTATGATGTAAATGCTCTGTAAAAAGTAAAAATGACAAAGGAAAAAAGTCTGTGTGTGTTCAATACAGATTCAGTTTTATTTTTAATAGTATTTGCTATTTGTTGTGGGTAGAATCCCTGGGGCAGAGCTGTCAGAGAGAGGGTGCTGGATACCACCTACCCTCTTTTTGTCTAAGCCTCATTCCTCACTTCAGGTTTCCTGCTTCATCAATTTCCCCCTCATTTACATGTGAAATCTGCACTGCTGTCAGGCTGTGTTTTCTTAACCTATTGCCATGGCTATCCTCAAAACAGTCAATAAATAGCAAGTCTTCCTTGTGGGTCCTCTCCCAGTTCCGGTGATAGCCATCTTCCCCTGCCCTCTGCACAGAGCGCTGCCCGGTCGGAGAGCAGCCGGCTCAGCCCCTAGTCTCGGAGCCCCGGGCCGGCTCTGCTTCCAGCCTTCCCCAGCCGCCAAGAGCAGAAGGCCTCCCTGAGCTGTGGCTTCCCCAGCCTGGTGGGTCCTGCTTCGCTCTGCTCTAACAGGACAGGCTTCAGAGCTCCGCCTGCCTTCTGTGTGTCTTCTTGCCTTGCTTTTCCTCCTCCAAATTCATGCTGTCCCGTTCTAGCTTTCCATGTGTGCCACAGTCCCCACTTCCAGAAGCTGCAGATCCCACTTCTGCTAGATGCACCACTGACTTGAGTGCCCCTGCTCGCTGCCTGAAAGCCAGTCCGTGGGGAAGAAAAGGTAGTCGGAGAAAATCAGATTCCCTCCTCATCCTTCTCCTCCGTGCCTCACTTCTCTGTGTCTTTCTCTCTCATTTTTTAACTTCTCTGGCTGGAACATTGCAGTCCATGTGGACTTCCTAAAACTAGTTTCTTTAGTTCTTATACAAACATTGCTCTTTATATTCTGAGGTTTGTAAATCTAAAGAAAGACCTTTCTCTGTGTGTGCAGTTAACCTCTTAATCATTTATGTAAAGCTTTTCTTCAGCATGTAGAATACCATGCCAAGAGAAGGGGGTCAAAGGACAAGTCAAATGGGGAGGAGTCTGCTACAGATTGAAGTATCCCCTCAAACTCATGCCCACCTGAAACCTAGGATACAGCCTCATTTGGAAATATGGTCTTCAAGTATTATAATTAGTTAAGATGAAACCATCATACTAGATCAGGGTTTTGCATGCAAAGCCCACTGTCTTTATAAAAAGCCTACATGAAGACACACAAAAAGGGCCACATGAAAAAAGGTTGAGATTATAGAAATTCTTTCTACAAAGGCCAGTGCTTGCCAGCAGCCTCCAGAGGTGGAACAAAGAGGGGGCTCCTTAGCAGAGGAACCAGGCCCAAAGGCACACTGGTGTTGGCACTGTAGGCTCCACAACTGTGTGGTGTTTTGTCCCCTCCCTGCTAGGAAACTATAACCCATGTTCTCCCTGCCATGGTGGCCTCCAGCTGTCAGGCTGTGGTCACAAGAGCTCCTGGGTGCTACTCTGCAGCCTGCTCCTTGGGTATGCTGGGCCTCCACTCTGTCCTGTTACGGCCAGCTTTGGACCAAAGATCACAATAGGAGTGGCTTTAGTATAGAAGCAAAAAGTCAAGGCTTGAATTCGAAAAACTGCTGCTATGTCTCAGGAAAGCACAGTTCTTGCTGTGGCTCAGTTTCTCCCTCTGGTTAGTGGAGGTTTAGTTTCTTTCCTCTTGGGAGAGAGACTCAGTGACCTGCCAGGAGAAATTTTGGGCACATAGCCCCTTTCCAAGTGCTGCTTTTTCTTCACCATTTGTGGATTTGACATTAGGGTCAACCTCTGGTTTTTGCTGTTACTCATACAACTTTAGAAGAAACACTATCAGATCCAAGACCTTTCCGGGAGTCTCCTTCATGAGCAATAACTCAAGGCATCAACTTTTACATAAGCTACCTTTGGTCTGCACATCTTGAGACTTATTCTAAAATAAATCTGTGTCACCACCATTCCCTCTCTGGGTTCTCCAACAATTTTCAGATTTTTCTGAGAGTTTGGAGGTAGGAGGGGGCTCCCTGCTGTGCCACCTTCCTGGCTTTCCAGCTTCCTGGTCTCCTTCAGGCTCCCACACCTGCTGACCTGCCTCCCCTACAGCTTCCTGGGAGACTTGTTTTGTCCCCAGTGTTGAATGACAAACCAAAGACAATGATAGGGACATGTGTAGCATATCCTGTTTGCCAGTCATGTTCTAAAAGTTTTACATAAGCTAACTCATTTAATCTTTTATCACTTCCTTTCATGGTAAACAAATCTCTTTTTCAGTGTATTATTTTAATACTTATTTTTCTGTGTGTGGGGAGCATTGCTGGTTGTTTGATTTTTAATTGTTTTCTCAGTGGTTGCTCTAAGAATTACTGTCCACTTCAACTCAGCATAGCCGATTTCAGGTTAATCCTGACTTTATTTGCTAAAAATATAGCAACATTAAAACAAAAAGAGGGGCTGGGGAGATGGTTCAGTGGAATAAGTGCTTCCCTGGCAAGCACAAGGGCCTGAGTTCAATACCCTGTTCTGCAACAAGCTTGCAGAACATATCCTCTGCTTTATGCCTTCCTCCCTGCCATCAGGGCCAGAGCGTACGTCTGCATGTGATAGAACCCATCAACATGGTGTATCATTAGTGATTGGTGCAAATTTATATTTTTATCTAAAATTTTTAAAAGAATGAAAAACCACATTTGTACATTTTAAAAATTATATTTAGTTGTTATAGGATCTCACTCCACAACCTGGCCTCTCAGTGATCCTACGATTTTCAGCCTCCCTAGCGTGGGCTTGTAGTGCCAGAGATTGCGCTGCAGTCCCTGCACTTGCTTTAGTTTGCTGAGCTATCTCGCTGGCCCCCACATTTGTACAGTTTGCTTGCAGATGGCCAACATGGGATTCACATCTATGTGTTCATTCTTCAGTGCCTGAGCTCTTTCTGGTGTCTCACACAGCCTCCTATTGATGGTTTGTTTTAGCTTTTTAGGGAGCAAATCATCCACAAATAGACAGGGAACCCAGTTAACTTTCGTACCACTTGCTTCTCTCTGGCTTTTAGAGCCCTTATGGGAAGAAGGGCTTTTCCCCTGTCTTTCTCTTACTCTTCCTGTGTTTCTTATTGCTCCTCCCCATCCTTTTCCATCTGCACACACACGCTGACTACTGGGAGGCTCTAAGTTGGCCACACTCAGCATTTTGCTGGCTGAGCAGGGAAGCAGGAGAGAGCGTCTCCCTGTTGTTCCCATCCTGTCCAAAAGTCCTTCATTGGAGGGTTCATTTTAATCTGTTTGAAAGGTTGAAAATATATTTCTCTATTGAAGAGAATTTTTTTGTTAGCATGAATGGTAACACCTCAAAACAGAGAGAAGTAAACCGTGTCATGTCAGACACTGAGGATGTGTTTATTCATTCAGTTATTTATTCAGTTATTATTATGCGTCACACACTGGGCTGGTCATGTGTAATAGAAGATAAATGACACAAATATCTAATTTTAGGGGCTGCAGGTGGGAGTTTGGGGATGCTAGGTCTTCATTCTGGCACTTTAGTTTGAGACTGCACACCTTTTTTTCCTATTTGCTCTGAACAAAATCTGGCATCACTCCAGAGAATTGGGTAGAACTTGTTCATAAAGTGACATACAATGCTTCTCCTGGTTCAGTGTCTCCATTTTTACACTGGAAAAGTGCAGCATGTATTGAATAAGCAGCTGGCACTGTACTTGTCTCTTCTGAAAATGTGATATTTTATAAGGTGGAAACTGGTAATGACCATAGTACTCTGTGTTAGTTTTTATTAGAACCTATAAAGAACTTGTGAAGTTTAGTGTATTTTCTGTTGCTAGAAGAAAATGCCACCAAATAGGTAAAATATGAATGGCAGAAGTTTATGTGGTTCACTGCCAGCTGGAAAGCCCGAGGACATGGTGGTAGCCCCCTGGCAAGGACCTCATTAGGATTTGGGTGTGACATGTGCTCCAAAGGTTATGTGATTAAAAACTTGCTAATGTAGCAAAGGCCAGCGTGGGGGCTGTCAGGACATGATCAGATCATGAGGGCATGAAGGAGTGTGCAGGTAGAGGAATCTTTGGATGGGCTCACAGTTTGATAGACTACCATGTATGGTGAGAATGTAGGGATGAGGCCTCACTGAAGGAGTGGTCTTTGGGGCTGCCCTTGCGGACTACACATGCTCCTGGCCCTGCCTCTGTCTGTCTGCTTCCTGGCTACCATGAGGGGAGCATCTTTGCTCTGCCACCTGCCTCCACTTCCATGATGTTCTGAAACTGTGAGTCATGAGTTGACTTCCCTAAGTCAACATCCTGGGGTATTTTGTCACAGAGATAAAAAACTGATTAACACAGATCTCTCGTCAGTATAATGGTATAGTCAAAGGGCAATAGCGCAATGGGATGCTCAGGAAGGTCGAGGCAAATGAGGCCTTTCATCTGGATCCCAGTTTTGTGATAGCTAATCCAGTTTTTTTTTTTTTTCTTAATATCTTTTTTTTTTTCTGAAACAACAAGGGCTTTATTTTTTTTCTTCAATAAATTAATACATTGCAAACTGTTTTCATAATGTTTTGGTATTATACAAGGTGCATACATGATATTATACTTACGGACATTATTATAGCAGATGTCTCTTATCAGTAAATTAAGAGAGTGTGGCTGTTTATGTTTCTTGTTTTTTACACATGAATTATATCAAAGATTCAATAATTAATACTTTCTACCTTGTTATTTTCCTAGTGGTTGTCCATAGTACTAGAAGCTGACATAATATCCTGTCCAACCACCATTAGTGCAAATCTTGCCTCTCATAAAATCACGTAGAAGCACAGCGTTATCTATCCCAAGTGTACTGTCCATACACACACATCACGATTCTTCCTTTCTATACCCCTTCCTTTGTCTACACCTGTCAAAGATGGGTACTACACTGTCATTCAACCAATTTAGGTGCCTGAACTTGACGACACAATCCAACACAGTCCAGCATTCCACAACAATACTGAGTTATCTGAAGAAGTTGTCGACCATAGCCATTTACACCTCAAATTATTATGGCCCCTCATTGTATTCCATCATTTTTATACTTTTCTACTGGAATCCAGTTTTAAAATAACAGCCTTGATTGTTTCATTCAGGTTAGGCCCTCGTACCTAATCATCTCTTCAGGCTCACACCTCACTCTCCTCAGTCCTCTTTTGCAGTACTGGAGACTGAGGAAGGGTCTTCTTACTCAGGTAACTCTACAGCCCCTTTTAATTTTTTTTTTTTTTTTTTAAGACATGGTCATTAAAAGTCATGGAGTTACCTTAGCAAACTTTCAGTCCTCTTACTTTGCCTCCCAGAGTGCTGGGAGTACAGGTATGTGCACTATCCAGGGCAATTTATTCAATAGGACTTTTGGAGGAAACATTCAAACTATGTCTTGGGATGATGTGGCTCACAAGACACCAAGACACTGTATATCCTGCAGTGACAATGAATGGCCCCAAACAGGCCATGGTGTGAAGTCATGTACAGAATGTCTATGCCACAGCACTGTGCAGGAGAAAAGTCAATATCGCCTGCCTTGTGCAGAAGGGTGAGCCCTGGAATCAGCTGTTCTTTCTCCAGGCTTGGAACTGAACCCTATTTAGACTTGGAATTGAAAATCAGGTGACAATGGGGAGAAGGAACAAGGTTTGCCTGCTTCTCCCCTGGCTCCTCTCTTACAGCAGTGCTAAGAACAGAACACAAAAATAAAACCTTTGCATCTCCAAACTGAGTCCTCTGCCTTCATATAGACCCACTTTGTTCTGCTTTGCTGCAGCTGAAAGGGAAAATGAAACTGTGTCATGGACTCATTAATGGCTGAATGCCTATGGGTGGGTGAAATATAATTATTAAAATATGTTGAAGCAAGTGTGGGCTCTGTAGGGAATGTACAGATACAGAACCCACTAGAGAGATAAACTTTGTGCTCAAAGTGTTTGGACATGGGTTATCTATTTTTTCGAAAGTCACATTCTAAGTGGAATGCATCATTTCATGTGTGCAGGGAGTGGAGGAAATGTTATTTATATTGTAGTGCTCTTTGGATAAGAGTACAATTGACAAAATCAACTCTAAAATGCCCTTTGGTTGGGACATCTTTCCCTTATTTGGGATGACATTTTCATGTAAGATATCATTGAGATAAAGTTGAAGTGATTATCTGATACTTCCTGATGACCAGCAACCTGTCAGTTTTGACCTGAGGCTCATGACTTGTTAAGGAAGCTGAGTCAGTTGACCTGTTTGGGGCTGATAAAATGACCCTGGCCTGTTAGCTGCTATTGCATTAGTGCCCTAACTTTTCTCTTTACTATAAAGCTAAACACCCAATTTTTCCCAAAGGCTGATCTTCTCTGAGATCTACTGGAGACAGTTAGTGCACTACTGTTTGGAACTCAAAATAATTTGGAAACCACCTAAATGTCCATTGATTGGGGATGGGTAAACAATAGCTTACCCACACAATAGAATATAATGCCATTATTGAATTGGGACTATTATTAGCATGAGGAAATTTTTATGATATGGTATATCATACCATAGCACTATGACATGATTCCACATGCTTCACCATTATCACTATAATGTTATAGTTTCAATTTTTAAAATTATATAAACATACATGTTTGTGCATATAATGTGTATACCTATGTCTCTACATACTGATGCAGTCACTTGATATCAAGTGTGCCAGGCATTCGGCTAGGGCTGAGGATGGAGAACTACCAAATTAGTTCCATCCCTGACTCATTTTGACCCTGGAGTACATTGTAAAGGGCATGATACCGGTAGGAAGCCTATCAAGTACCCATAGTAGGGCTTTCCATTTGGGAAGCTTCAGTTTTCTTCTTTATGTACTTCTGTGCAGGCAGTTTTTATGGAAAGACAAAGACAACAAATGAGTTATGAAAATGAGTAGACCTAAAACCCTGTCCTTGAATAAGCAGCGTCTACAGCTGGAGGACAAGTGAACAAACTGGAAGAGTTCTGAGCTGAGGACCAATTGGCTGTGGCTTCCCCACTGCTTGCCCATGCACAAGTGATTCCCTTCTCATGGCCTCATCAGTTTTCCTATGCAACAGCAGTTTGGCTCAGGTGAGGGCTCAGGTCTTTCCAGCTTATTGCCTAAGGAATTTCCTAGCATTTGCAAGGTCTTTAGATTGGGACAAGAATTTCCACAGACACAATCTACAAGTCTACAAGACACAAATCTACAAGTCAGTACATACCTGCTCTTGTACACTCCAATTCACAATTTAATTGTAGCTTCTTATTCTACACAATTACCTTTACTTTACTTTACTTTAAGTGCAAATCCCTCCATCCCAGACTTCCAGACTCTTCCCTTCCATCTTTTGCTAAGCTTAGAGTTGGGAAAACATGTGGTCATAATATTCCCTTCATCAGGTTTTCTGTTCTCTATAGCAAACAATGTGAGCTCAGTTATTTAGAATCTTGTTCTGCCTGCCCCCCTCCACAGTAGCTGTGCTAGAGGATGAAAAGGAAACTCGGGCATGATTTTGACCCCACTAGCTGTAGTACTGATGGAGAGAGGTAATGAAAGCTTATGAAACAATCTGAGGGTGACACAGTAGCATAGACTAGTCCGTGTCTAGGCCCTGTCTCATCTGTGTTGTCAGTGTAAGTTACTGAGGTTCACAAAACAGGAACTTAGCATGTGTTGCTATAGTCAGGACAAGACTTCCAGGTTGAACAGGGTGTTATCTGAGTCTTAAAGCATGAGCATAAGTTATATGGCTGTGGGAGTAGGAATGACATTTCTTTCTTTCCTTCCTTCTTTCTTTCTTTCTTTCTTTCTTTCTTTCTTTCTTTCTTTCTTTCTTTCTTTCTTTCTCTCTCTCTCTCTCTCTCTCTCTCTCTCTCTCTCTTTCTCTTTCTTTCTTTTTTTGCTGAATGGGAGATTGAACTCTTGCACTTACCAGGGAAGCATTTATTCCACTGAGCCATCTTTCCAGGCCCTTATTTCTTCATTA
>PVKA01004410.1:0-99304 GCA_004027165.1 Ctenomys sociabilis | reverse complement strand
GTCCAACCACCATTAGTGCAAATCTTGCCTCTCATAGAATTATGTAGAAGCATGGCGTTATCTATCCCAACTGCACTGTCCATACACACATATCATGGTTCTTCCTTTCTATACCCCTTCCTTTGTCTACACCTGTCAGAGATAGGCACTCCATTGTCATTCAACTAACTTAGGTGCTTGAACTCGACAACACAATCCAACACAGTCCAGCATTCCACATCAATGGTGAGTTATCCGAAGAAGGTGTCGACTATAGCCATTCACAGCTCAACTTAATATTATGGCCCCATGATGTATACTTCATTTTTATACTTTTCTGCTGAATAGTTAAGACCAGATACAGCAAGACTTATATACCAACACATGTACTTTATGTTTCTTATGAGGTCAGTGAAGTCCCCTCAGGGTTTATCTTGTAATCCTATACCTTATTCTGTAGATCCTTTGTCTGTGTCATCCATGTGGATGAGTCACGGCCAATGCTTGACCAGTTTGCTGTCTGTGAGAGCCTGAGAGAAAGTTTTCTCTCCATGTGACTCTCCCCAGGCACACTATAGAACTTCGATCTCTTTCCTCTGTGGCTCCATAATCTCCTTGTTCAGAAAATTTGGAGTTCAACTGAGTTTCATGATGTTGCAGTACAGGCTCTCCTATGTCCTGAGTCTTTGCTGACTTTGAAAGGCTAGGGCCAAAATGTTGGCTGGCCTTGTGGCTCTTTTATTTCTCCAACTTTGATCTGTGAACTTAGGTTCTTAACCATCCAGAAGAAAAGCTGATTAGTATCCTGCAGCATATGCCATTCACTTTGCCTCATCGGACTCAATTGATTTTAGTTGTTGTTGTACCTTTCCTTTTGTATTTCTGCTTTTCGCTTCTTATATTAGGGAGACTATACGATATTTACACATGTGTCTAGTTTATTTCACTTATGAGTATATGTTCATCCTAATGTATTCTAAGCAAAGTGCTAGCCAGTAAGAATATAAATAGGGAAACAATTGAGGCACCACCTTCAAGGAGCTCCTAGAATATAGACCAGTCAGTATGTGATTATACTTGACTATAAAGAATGTGAAGCTAAGAAAATGCAGAAGGTATTGTCTAAGTCTATTTGCACTGCCATAACAATATTTGTGACTGGGTATTAATAAAAAGCAATGTTTTGTTTTGTTTTGTTTTGTTTTTTATTCTGGGGATCAAATCCAGGGTTGCACACATGATAAACATATATTCTACCACTGAACTCTACTCCCAGCTCCAGAGCTTTACCTCTTACTATTAGAGCAGCTGGGAAGTCTAAGTTAAAACAGCCTATTTCTGCCAAGCACCTTCACACTCCCTCATTCCATGGCAGAGAACAGAAGGACAGAAAGCATGCACAAGAGAAAGCATGCAGGGACTGAACTCACTTCTCAGTAAACCCACTCGAGATACGAGACTCACTCCAGTGATAAACAGCTCAAAGCTATTCATTAGGACAGAGCCTACAGAAATTGATAGCTTCTTAAAAGCCTTACTTTTCAACTCTGTTGCTGGGAATTGAGTTCCAATATAGGAATTATGGGAGACACATTTAGTTCATAGCAGGTATCCAGGAAACACTGATAAGAGAATGCCTATTCCTACTTAAAATTTCAGGGAAGTCTTTACACAGTAAGTATGGTACTTTTAAAAAACTGACTTTCCCTCATAAAAAGACAGAATGCACCTCTAAATGAAAGTCATGAAGCATATTCCAAATAGTAAGACAAGTTAAAAACACCTGAACTATAAAATATTGTGGTACAATTGAGAAACTGCACTGTAGATTCAACTAATTGGAACTCAGGATTAGTGAAGGGATGGGCACCCAGAGAAAAGGCCGAAAGAACAAAATTAGAAGGTCCCATTTGCTACCCTGATAAGTTTAAACCTTATTAACCTAGAGACCCACTAAGGGACTTTTAACAATTGTTTACTGTTTTGCTTTTTGGACGTTGTGCTACAGGTATCAGACAAATGAGTGAGACAAGGAAAGAAACATTTTGAATTCTATGTTAATCTAGGTAATAAGCTGAAAGTGTAAAAAAGACATAATGAGTATAGGACAAAGACAGATCTGGTAAGGATGTGGAAAAGTATTGAATACTAGTGATAATGTAGACCTGAGCATCATAACTTAAAAAGGTAATTGGAACATCTCTGGCTTCTAGTTTGGGAAACTGCATGAATGCTAACACCATCACCTGAAACTCAAAGCACAAAAATAGCTAGCAGGTAATAGGATACCTTCTGTTTGGGTTATATTGAGTTTGATGTGCCTTTAGGACATCTTGAGAGATAGAGAAGGTATATATATATATATATTTAGAAATATAAATGTAGACACTTTCAGCATAGTTATTGTAGCAAAAGTCTCAGATGAGATCACCCATGAGAGTATGTGAACTAAGAAAAGAGTTAAAAACCCAGCAACTACCAAAGAAAGAGAAACCTCTAAAGAATGAGAAGAAAAATAAGAAAAGCAACGGAGATGGTGACAGGTCTGGAAAAAATGTTCATCAGTCTCAAGTGAAGCAAAGAGATCAAGTAATAAGAGGTTCGGTTCTCACTGAAGGTAGTGGTCAGTTGGTTATTTGGTGGCCTTTTCTGTGTAGTTTCACAATACAACAGATTCTGTTTTCATGCATCTCTTCTCTGTGAGTATTCAGAGACCCATGTATACATTCAAGTGTAGTATTAGAGGAAAGTGTGTACAAAGAGATTTGTCTATACCATGTAAGAGTATAATTAATATACTTGAAACTTCACATTGAAGGTATAAAATTTGGTGAGTTTGGACCTACACACACAGTTGTGAAGCCATCACCACTGACAAGATCGTAAGCACCCCACAAAGTGCCATCAAAATCTGCAGTGACTTGAATTTTTTATACTGTATTAATGTTAAAGCCACAATGTCATTAACTCCTCTTAATATCTATCCACTTCAGACACACCTATCTCATCATTCTTGCCATTTTCTACAGCAGTTCTGGAAGTGTCCTTTCATGAATATATTTATAAGATGACCAAAAACAGTAAATGCTATTGCCAAGTGCCGTCCATCAGAAAGGAAGGCCTATAGAAACATTAGTGTGCCCTCATCCACCTCATCCACTGGGCCAGGCACTGTGTGACTTCTGGCTCTTTCCCAAAACAACCACTAAGGCAACTGTTTTCAATCCATCGATAACACTAAGGCAGCCACAACAGTCCAACTAAAGACACTCATGAAAGAGAGCGCCCAGAAAGTGGTGAGAATATAGGATGAATGTTCGAAGTAAGGGGAATATTTTGAAGGAGCTTAAATGCAGCTGTCTGTACTGTAATAAATTTTTATACATTCACTTTATTTTCTTACACTTCATACTCCCTATTAAGGTACAAGGAAGGATCCAATGAAAAGAACAGTTAACTTTCTAGGAGAGAATATAGTAGAGTAGAGGAGCAGGTGGCACCCAAATACTGAATTTAGCTGTGCACTCAGAGGCTTGCTTTTTTTTCACTTCTCCCTTGTTAGGTTGTATTACAGTTGAAGCTACAATTTTTTTAAACTTTACTTTGAAAAGTTATGGTTGTATATAACTTGAAGTAGTAATTTTTCTCATTTTGTAAATGACAGAAATAAATGATGAATTTCTGTTTCATAAAATATTACAGAAAAAGTGAATTTAAGTTTGAACTTATTCACTAAAAGCACCCGACCTCCTAGCACTTCAAAGACCAGTTTGCATTTTCATATGTCAATATTTTAAGATATCTAAACTATGTGTGTCTCCTCTTGCAGCCCAATTAAAGGATATTGCGTATGGCACCAAGCAGTACAAATTTAAACCAGAAATCATGCCAGATGATTCAGTTGATGAATTTGATGAGACCATCCACCTCGAACGAGGCGAAAATCTATTTGAAATCCATATCAACAAAGTAACCTTTTCTTCTGAAGTTTTACAGGCATCTAGAGATAAAGAGCCTGTCACTTTTTGTACCTTTGCTTTCTATGATTTTGAGCTACAGACAACTCCTGTAGTACAAGGCTTTCACCCACAGTATAACTTCACTTCTCAATATCTTGTTCATGTAGACGACTTATTTTTGCAATATATCCAAAAACATACTATCACCTTAGAAGTCCATCAAGCTTACAGTACAGATTATGAAACAATCGCAGCATGTCAGTTGAGATTTCAAGAAATTCTAGAAAAAAGTGGTCGAATATTTTGCACATCAAGTTTGGTTGGTAAGTAGAATTTATACATTTCCAGTGTTCAAATCTTTATATATTAGTGTTTAGTTTCTTATCATACATTAAAAGTGCCTTTTAATTTTGAGAAGTATGAGTGTATTCATATCCCTACTTAATTAAACACTAATTGTAATACATTCGTCAAACATTAAGACATGTCATCATTGGTAGTAAATATTAGCAATGCCATTCAGTGGTAAGCCAAAAAGAGACTGTAGCTTAGTCAAACTTTTAGAGGTGAAGACAAGCAGTAAATATGTATATTGTCAGATGTGACAAAAAATTAAAGCAAGAAAGTAAAGATATTTGGAAGGTTGTTAGTTCAGAAAAGAACTTCCCTGAGACATTGAAATTGATATTGACCTGGATGAAGGTCCATGCCAGGACATAGGATAAAAATCTTTCAGGCAGGAGACCCTGTTCTTAGAAAACTCAACACGAGTACTGTGGGAAAAGTATTCTTTAGTGGGCAAAGTGGAAAATAGACCATTCTCAAGACAATTTCATTATCTATGGGAAGGCGATGATGGTTTCATATAAGATGATAAAAATGATAAGAAATAGGCATGTTTAGTCTGTATTTCATTATTCAGAATTTGCATAGCAGTTAAATGTGGGACACTGATGGACACAGAAAAGGCAAGCATTTATAGAATGAGCAACTAAGTGAACAGTGATGTCATTTACTGACAAAGGGAAGACTAAGAAAGGAAAAAAATCCAAGGAAGAACATCAAAAATTCTCCTTTGGACAAGCTGAGTTTAATATGTCTATCAGATATCAAAGTGGAAATGTCAGGCCATTTGATAAACAGACCAAAGGGTGAGATGAACACAAACTTTTAAGAGCCATTAGCAGATGGTATTAATCAGCTTTCCCATTGCTGGGACAAAACATGTGACATCTGCAACACAAACAGAAGATGTTTCGTTTGGCTCATAGTTTCAGAGGGTTGAGCCCATGGTCAGATATCCCCAAGGCAGAAATCTCATGGAGAAAAGCATAACAGAAGGGAGCCACTCAACTTGTGGAAACAGAATAAGGGAGGAACCAGAAAGAAAGGGCATTGGGACTGATCCAGTCCTCAAGCTCATATACCTGTGATTAAGCCCAACATGCACAGAAGCACTTTTAATAATCTCCCTGAGTCTGTCAGGCTGATGATGTTGGCAGTGAAGATTAACCATAATATATATAGGATCTGCTTTACACCTTCCAGCTAGATAATATCACATAACAATTGAATCTAGCTAAACAAGAGAAAATAGCCAAGGACTAAGCCTTGGGAAACTCAAAAACTTAGGTTCCGGAAGAAGAAGAACAAGCAAAGGAAACTAAGGAATGGCCAGGGTTATCAAAAGAAAACTAAGACTGTAAGTATCCCAGAAGCCAAGTGAACTATTTCAGGAAGGAAGAATGTTGATTTAATGTCTAGGGAGGGTTTTTTTATTATGCTGATTGAACTACATTCATGACTCAAAAATCATGTAGGTATGATTTATCTCCCTTTCTTGGGGCCAGGATCTCCAGCCATCACCACCCCTAAGACTAAAATTATTAAAAGCTATTTTATCCTTTTTTTTTTTTTTTTTTTTTTTTTTTTTTTTTTGGAGAACCAGTGATTAAACTCATGCCCTTGAGCTTGCCATGCATGTCTTATTCTACTGAGCTATCTCCCCAGCCCCCTATTTTATCCATTTGTAAGCAAATGTGTCCATGTTAATTATTCTTTTAAGGCTTTTTTTTTTAATGATGGGTCCATCACTCTGGTATTCTTTCTTCACAGTGGTCTGCTCTTACACTGTAGAGCATACTTTATGCCCTCTTTTCTTTGGCCCAAACTCACTTTACAGAGCATGTTTTCTTTCCTACCTTTAACAAATGTAAAATCCCCCCCATCTTTTGAAAAATAAATAAATAGTAATGACAGATATTAAATCAGGTTAATGTGCTTCAAGAATGACCCTCAGGGAGAAAAGAATGACCCTCAGGAAGAAAGAAATTGATAAAGAGTTAATGTTTTTCAAATATGAAATGTTCAGAAAAGTTTTTTCAGAGAACTTTATCTATTTGGCAAATACTAACATATTATATATTACTCTTTCTGGTAGGAATATGTGGATGGAAACTGTAGCTCTTGCCCTTGAGAAATTTCCATGTGGTTGGTGTACAGGCTATGTGCTTGTGAGAGAACAGGCCACAGTACTCTGTGCACTAACAAGGATGCGCAAGGTCTGCACAGGAAGCGTAGTGCTGCCAGGTGGAAATCGTCACAGAGAAAAAGAGGAGCCACCAGTGTTGAGAGCAATGCCCAGGGCAGGGGCGTCAATGCAAGGCTATGCTGGATGCAGTCTATACAGATTCTGCCCAAGAAATGTATACATCAGGGAAAGAAAACTTGTACAAATATTTTAATACTAAATTTATTGAGACATCTTGAGATTCATCCAAGTTACCTTTGGCCTCTACTATTACAAGAGGTGCTCAAAGTGGTGGCCAGTAGCTTCCAGACATCTGTTAATGTGGTGAACTGCTAAAATATATATATATATTTTTTTTTGGCAGACTATATATTTAACATTACTTTGCCCCTATACTTTAGTGTTATTGTATTATTTCTTTGCAAAAAAAATGATATAATGTGAAAATTTTCTCAAAACTGAAATTAGAATGTCTACATTCTACAATATTTATAATTCTGAGGTTACATATTGTAAATGCCAAACTAGATTGAGTGTAATTTCTTTTTTAAAAAGTACTGTACCATCAAAAAATATACAGTATCTGATTCAATGTTTAGATTTTTCTTTGTTTCAGAAGCAATGAAATAGTATGAATTAGAATATCTGAATCATAATTTGATATACTTTATTAATATTGAATATACAATAAAACATACTTCAGATGTAACTTTTCTTCATCTGTTATTTGCCACATGCCATTTGTACAAGTCATTATTTCACTCAGTGTAAAATTTATAATTTAACACTTAATACCATTGATGTATTTTTTCCACTCCTAAGACTGTTGTAACAGTGGCTTATGTATTGGCTTATAGGAACTAAAGGAGACATCCAAGATTTTGGCACAGTAGAGTACTGGTTCCAGTTAAGAGTTCCTATGGATCAAGCAATTCGGCTTCATCAGGAACGAGCAAAGGCCTTGGGATATATAACATCAAATTTTAAGGGGCCAGAGCAGACACAACCAGTAAGCTTGTTTGAGTTAAGGACTCTTATGACAGAGAAATTTTAAAATATTTTCTTGTACCTCATACTTTAAACTGAAATCACTTCCTTTTCCAGCTATCAAATGGCTTTCTTATAACTTTTTACTTTGGAATATGTGTAGACTCAGAAGAAGTAGCAAAACTAGTGCAGAGGTCCCATGTACGCTTCACCCCAATGTAGCATCTTATGTAACTATACCATGATACAAAACTAGGGAGCTGACCTGGTACACTTCCTTAACTGAATACCATGCTCAGACTTCACCAGTTTTTACATGTATTCGTATGTGTGTGGTGTGCTTATGTCATTGTGTTGTCATTCCATGCAGATTTATACTGTGAATACATTCATATAACCACAGCCACACTCAAGATACAAAACTACTCCATCAACACAAATAACTGCCCTTGTGCTTCTCAGGAAACTTTGGAGAAAACATAATTGTAGTATTATTTAAACACACATCAAAAGGCTTTCATTAACAATTTCTACTATTAAAATCCAGATAACTAATATTGGACTAGTGCTTACTGTCCTTCTTACAGAAACACAAAGTAGAATTCAAAATAAATAATTTCTTGTTGAGATCTGGGAATGCACATGTACTTCCCTAAGGCAGTATTCCCAAACTGTGTTTTGTGAAACCTTAATGACCATATTTCTACATACAAAATCCATGCTCCACTGAATGCCAGAAACACTGAAGTGAGCAAAGTTAAGGAGAATTTTTGACTAGGACTTCAAATGCTTAATGCTTTTTTGGGTATAGTATCTCAACCAGAGGCACAAAGTGTCCATCTATGTGTAGTAATGGAGGTAGCATACAGAAGAAACATTCTGGAATATATGTTCAGGTATAATTTCTTTCCCTTAGATCTGTATCCACCCCAAGTCTGTGGGGCCTGACCCTGATGGCCAGGTTCATATCAGATGATCCTGTTTTCTTCTGCATCCCATCCAACTATCACTAAGGTTGGAGAAAATTTACCTGTTTCCAACTGGACTAAATTCTGCCTTCTGAGATCAAGAGGAAGCAAACTCTTTATACCTGAAACATGTAAAATTGTTGATTGTGGCCACTATCTTCTACCATTATTAGTCAGCAAAAGGAAATTTAAAAACAAATGGGTCTGAAGAAAATGAATAATGATCAGTGGAAGTCAGAGGAAAAATTATGGCAGTTCCAGTCCTGCAATTTTCCTAAGGCCCAATCATATTTCTGCTGTAGATTTCTATGAAATATCCTAACCTTATATTAAAGTCCTCATTCTTGTTTTTGCTAAATGGATTTTTTTCTGTTAAGTTTCACTTAACCAAACATGCCGTACATAATGTCAGTTCCCAAACTTAGGAAAAAATGGCACCTGCTTCCCATAGATCATTTTTTTGCTTAATATGCTTCACTAACACACTCTAGGAAATGGAAATATTAGAGTACCAAATTGTTGGATTTTGTAGTTCAAGGGCTTTTGTGCTCCCAGATTCTGGCTTGTATAAGTCACTGTTGCAGTTTCAGCTTCCATGATTAGATTTGTAGATACTTTTTAAGTAATTATACTCAGCCTTTCAGAGCAAACTACCTCAGAGAAAGCAGTATGGTGATTCCCTTTCCAGGTTTCCCCATTCCACACCACCAGGTGTCTCCACTAAAGAGATTTATAACAGCTGCTCTTCCCCCCCATCTAATCAACTTCTGGTGTCAGGGTCCTTCCTGACTGTTCAATCCAAATTGAGAAATGCAGAGAAACTCCTTTGTGGAAAAGTAAAGACCTTTCCAGCACTAAAAATAAACAAGCCACTGGAAACTCTTTTCTTTGTCTTTAGATAGGATCTCATTCTGTAGTCTAGGCTTGCCTTGAATGCACAGGGATCATCCAACCTCAGCTTCCCTAGTGGGGATCACAGGCAGGCCCCACCATGCCCAGACACTAACAATGTATTTGTCCCAGATTTCATCAGCTATAGAAGATTTACCATTGAGTGCAACTTTCTTCTTGTTTGCTGGCCATCTTACTAATATTTCCAAGAGACAATAGAGTAGCTGCCAGCTTTGCCTAATAACTCCTTTTGCTCATCGTTTTTCTGAAGTATCCTCCTAATCTAGCTTGTATCCCTTCCAGGTTTCTTTGTGACTCTGTTCTCTTGTTTTAATAGCAGCTGGATTCAGATACTTTATGTGCTTCTTGAAACCCCTGTGGGAGAAGGCTATCTAAATACTGCAGAATTATCATTCATCACTTGGGATGAGCAAATGAATCTCCTTTGGTCAGGACATTCCTCTTTTGATGCATGCTCACTTTATTTTTTTAGCTACTAAATAAAACTAATGAACATTAGGTTAACTCTTCGTTTTGTTTTAACATCAATTTTTACATGAATCTTAACTTTGCAGTGAAAATATGCAGCTTTTGTTATTTTACATAACTATTTTGTTTGGGGGTTGGCAGCTGCTGTTTATATCCTGACTGTACTATTTCTATAATATAAATATGTATGTTTTTCCAGTTAAGTCAGCAAGCACCCAAAACTGCTCAGCTCAGTTCTGCAGATTCCACAGATGGGGACTTAAATGAACTCCACATTACCATAAGATGTTGCAGCCACCTGCAGTCCCGAGCCAGCCACCTGCAGCCACACCCATATGTTGTATACAAGTTTTTTGATTTTGCAGACCATGATACAGCCATCATTCCCAGTAGCAATGATCCGCAATTTGAGGACCATATGTGTTTCCCAGTGCCAATGAATATGGATTTGGATCGATACCTTAAATCAGAGTCTCTGAGTTTTTATGTGTTTGATGATAGTGATACCCAGGAGAATCTTTACATAGGAAAAGTCAGTGTGCCTCTGATTTCCTTGGCACATGACAGGTGTATCTCAGGTAAGCCTATGTTCTCGATTTTATGGAATTGTGAAAACAAACCTAAAATATACCTCATTCTTATGCTTGTAATTTGTTCATATCTAATTTTCTTAACCTCAAACAACTTTTAAACTTTAGGCCTATGTCGGCACCATTTTTAGTTATTTCCTCAGCAGTTGCTCAAGGGATTATAAATATGCATTCTATCATAGTCTACTTAAAATTAATACTAGTTTAATTCCATCAAAATGTAGAAGGTTGGGCTGGCAAGATAGCTTAGTAGACTAAGTGTCTGCTGAGGCAAGTGCAGGGATGAGGATTGATTCCTGATACCACGTGCCATGCTGGCGCTGCCCCTAGGTATGCAAGCAGGCCACCGAGTCTGGGCATGATGGTGCTCCCCTATAATCCCAGCACTGGTGAGGCTGAAAACAGGAGGGTCACTACAACTCCAGGCTGCATAGTGAGACTCTGTACCAAATACATAAAAAATAAAATAAAATGTAGAAGGTCTGTTTAATGTTTCAGTCTTAATCATGTCATTGTCATATCCATGCATGCATTGTGGCTATGTGTAATCCAAAAAAATACAGTGTTATAATTATTGTTATACATAGTAAAATTTTATTCTTTAATGAGATTAAAAGAAAGAGGAATACATGTAATTTAGGAGCCTCTGATATTCACTTGTGGAGTATTTCTGGTGTTCTTTCTTTCTGTGGATTTGATGTCATTTCCCTGCTCTTATGTAACTTCCTTGTCCTAATGTAGCTCTACTTTCTCACTCTCTATTATTACTGTGACAAGGGTTTTGTTATAAGCCTAACAATTTAATGTTATAGCTTTTAGGTAATTGTTTTAAATCACTTAAGAAAACAGTATATATATTTATCTTTTATAGGTTCCTATGTAATCACCTTCACTAATCTCATCCTCTATGTGGATTTGCATCACCATCTTACGTCTTTTTCTTGTACTGAAGAACTTCCTATATGTGTTTTAAGTCAGGTCTGCTATTAGTAGATCCTCTCAATCTTTATAATTTGGGGATACCATTTTGCTTTTATTTTTTGAAAGATAATCTCACTAGGTATATTTTTAGTCATTTGTTTTTCCTCCCATCAGTTTTTTGGGTTTTTTATTTTTTTGTGGTATGTATTATTTAGTACAGGGTCTACAAGGTCAGACTACACAGATTAGACTCAGAGTGATTCTCCTGTTTTTAGCCTCCCAAGTTCTGGGATTACAGGCGCACACCACTACACCAATCTCAATCACTGTCTCAGTGAATCCCCAGCTACTGTGTCTGCCTAAGCAGGCTCTTTAGTCTGCTGAGCTATCTGGCCAGCCCTCTCTCTCCATCACTTTTATTATGTCAGATATTAACCATTGCATCCATTGTTTCTAATAACAAATCAACTGTTTTATTGTGATTCCCTATATTTGATACTTTTTTTAAGATTTGTCTCTTATTTTGAACACTGTTTTTTGTCTGGTGTGGATCTTACTATATTTATCCTACTTGGAATTTGTTAAGCTCCTTGTTTTGCAGCCTAATGTTATATACCAAATTTGGGGGGTTCTCTGCCAGTATTTATTTAGTAGTTGTTTCTGCCCTTTTTTCTTCTTCTTGTACTCCTGTTACACATATGTTGGTAGAACTGATAAGAGTCCCACAGGTTTTTCAAGGCTTTGTTCATTTTTTAATTTTTCTCCCATTCTTCACATTGGATAATGCTTCTGATTGTTCCTCAAGTCTGTTGATCTTCTTGCGCCAGTTCAAATCTGCTTGTCAGCCCCTCTTGGAGTATTTTTCATTCCAGTATTATACTTTATACCTCCAGAATTTCTCTTTCCCTTTTTTCTTTTTTTTTTTTTTTTGAGGCAGCATATTAGAGATCAAACCCAGGGCCTTACCTCCTCGCCAAGTGCTTTACAGTAGAGCTGCTATAACCCCAGGCCACGATGCATGGTTGTTTTAAAATATATATATATATGAACATTTTATGTAATATATTTCAGTGTGCAATATTCCCAGATGGTTACTGTCATGGTTTCTTTTTGGTGACTTATCTGTGCTAATTAACTCTACTCTGTTTCATTCACTGTGAATGAAACTGATGTTTCTGCTTAGTTCTGTTTGTTTTCTTCTTAAGCACAGGTCAGAATGTCTTAATGGTCAGCCAGTCATTGTTCAGAGGCATGCATAAATACCTTGAGTTTGTAAGCTCTACTCTTTGCCTGCAGACCAATTTGTAGCATAGGGGTTATGTTCAAAGTTCTGACAATGTATAAGCCTGCTTTAGCTTTTGCTTTCAGCACTTGCCAGTGTGAGGCCTGTCTTTCAGCCTGGGACAAATACTTTGCTAAGATACTCTTAGCTTCCTTCTGAGCTTGCAAGTAGCTTTGTATATGCCCACAGCCCTCCATCCCAGAGGACATAAATAGTCTTACCAAGATCCACATTGAATGTCTTTTCTTTTTTTTTTTTTTTTTTTTTAATTTTATGTATTTGGTACAGGGTCTCACTATGCAGCTTGGACTCATAGTGATCCTCCTGTTTCAGCCTCCCCAGTGCTGGGATTACATGCATCCAGGCGGGGTCAGCACAGCATTCGGCAGCAGGGATCAAACCCTTGCCTAAGCAAGGGTTGGACCACTGAGCCATCTCCACGGCCCTGGATGTCTTATACTTTGACATCTTGTCTTGTTTGTGATCATTTCTGAACTCTACCAATATTAACACTTGACTATGACATTAGCCTTCCCTGACTGGCACATAGATTGCTATTGTTTTCAACAGTGCCCTTAATCATAAATTATCTACATCATGTTTCATGTAAAGAAACCCCCTTCCACAGAGGCTGCCAGTCCTCCTAGCCCACCCAGCCTTGGTAGACTTTCTGTACCATAGAGCTCAAAGAGCAAGTGGAAGATACCAATAATTCCATAATGTATTTTTACTAAGGCTTGGTACACTTACTTGAGTAAATGGTTCTTGATTTGTTGAACAATTTTGATCAATTTCCAGAGTCTTTAGATGGTTGTGGGGGGGGTTGTTTTTTTATTTTGTTTTGTTTTGTTATTTTCTTTGGTGTTTTTGGTGGTGGTGGTGATGGTGGCGTTTTTGTTTTTTTACCATTATGTCACTTTTAACACTGCTGAGAAGAGTATTTTTCAACTATTCCATCACCATAAGCCTTACTTGTACCTATAGCAGAAATTTATCACTTCTGTTTTCTACCTGCACCTTTTTGTTCTCCCTAAAGCCTATAGTTTTGGGCCACCAGGCGTGGTGATACAAGCCTATAATCCCAGGTCTTGGGAGGCTGAGACAAGAGGATTGCTGTGAGTTTGAGGCCAGCGTGGGATACATAGTGAGACTCTCTTAAAAAGAAAGAAATAGAAAGGAAGGAAGGAAGGAAGGAAGGAAGGAAGGAAGGAAGGAAGGAAGGAAGGAAGGAAAGAAAGAAAGAAAGAAAGAAAGAAAGAAAGAAAGAAAGAAAGAAAGAAAGAAAGAAAGAAAGAAAAGAAAAGAAAAGAAAACCAGCTAGCTTAGTTTCAGCTATTTAGGATTTCTCAGTTTTCCCAGCTAGTTATTGAAAGAAGTGTTAACACCCGAGAACCAAAAAAAGGATATGCCTAAACAAAAGTTATGCTTGAAGTTTAAGTTCTTAGTCACTGGTTTTTCATACCTCAAAATCTAGTGCAGTGATTTAAATTTGTGATTCAGTATTAAATTCAGCTAAGTGATACATTTTGTTACTACTATTTGTTGTAGGTTGTCAGTTTATTGGACTTTTTGCAGTTCTGCTGTTACCTTGGAATAATTTAATAAGTAACAGATATAGATATAGATATATAGATATATAGATATTTGCACTTGTATTCTAGGGAAGGGTCTATGGGATGTTCAGGGTCTCACTACTAGATCGGCCTCATAGTGATTCTCCTGTTTACAGCCTCCCAAGTGGTGGGATTATAGGCCCAGGCACCACACCCAGTCTCAATGACTGTCTCTGCACACCCCGTGATTGGTCTGGCACAGCAGTGGGGTCGGGGACAAACCCCTGACCCCTGCACCTGCTTATGGACACTTTAATTGACTGAGCTATTTGGCTGGCCCTTTTTGTTTGTTTTTGTATTTATATATATTAAAATTTAACATAAATTATTTGAAATTTTTAATATTGTCTTCTTTTTTTAACAGTACTGGGGATCAAACTGGGCACCTTGCACATGCTAGGCAGGCACTTATGCCCCTGAGCTATCTCCTGGCCCTATTGTTTTCTTTAGAAACACATCTCTTGCAAGAATATTCAACTTAAAATGAATGTTGATACATGAGCCATAACCCAAGTATAATGTTTAGAAGATGATAGAATTTTGAATTTAATTTCAGTGAATTAAAATATTTATAAATTAATGTTCTCATGATTGAATAAGTGTTGAGTCCTTTACTTCTAAAAGAAATCTGCTTAAGAGATTACCTAAGTCCCAGGCATGGTGGCACATGCCTGTAATCCCAGAACTAGGGAGGCAGAAAACAGGAAGATCACTAGAGTCCAAGCTGCATAGTGAGACCCTGCACAGAAAAAAAAAAACTAAAAAAAATATGAACCTATCATAGGTCTCTTTTATTTTATTCTCTAAGACATTTGAATTGTAAGTAGAAATCTAAATTATTTTTGACATTGAAGGGTAGGTCTTTGTTCCTCTTTAATTCAGATGGTAATGAAACTTTACACCAGAATTAATTAAAATTATTTTTGTAACCTGACAGGCATATTTGAGTTAACAAATCATCAAAAGCAACCTGCAGGTACCATCCATGTTATATTGAAATGGAAATTTGCTTACCTTTCACCAACTGGACCAGTAACTTCTGAAGACTTAGGAAATATTATACCCAGAGAAGAACCAGAAGTTGCTCGAAGATTACCTCTACCATCCTCTGTTAGCACACCAGCTAAGGTGAGTAAATGTGACTTTGAAATTCCTTTCAGACATGGAACTTTACATATTAACTCAATAGTCAAATGTCTCTAAGAAAATAGCTTACTTAAATATAATAATGAAACTTAGTCTGACGTTCTGGTTTGTCTTAGGCACCGAGACCTAAACCAAGGCAACGTTTAAGACCCATAGATAAGAAGGTATCTTTTGTGGACACCACGCCACATCACACTTCTGTAAGTAATAAACACTGGAAATACTGGTTGGTCAGTGCTGGAGTGTTTCCTTAGCATACCCAGGGCCCTGAGTTCAGACAATAGTACCACCAAAAATTTTTTGCCTATGCAGTAATTTAATAGGGGCCTGGAGTTCAATCCCCAGGCCTACCATGCCAGCCCCACCCCTGAGGCAAGCTGAGACAGCAGTTGAGACTAGGCATAGTGGCACATTCTTGTAATCCCAGTTCTTGTGAGGCTGTAAACAGGTGGATCAGTGAGTCCGATCTAGTAGTGAGACCCTGAACACCCTGTAGACACTTCCCTAAAATACAAAAAAAAAAAAAGTATTGTATTATCATAGAAAATATAAATAAGAAAAACTAAAATAAAATTAGATTTCCTAAACTTATAACTCAGAGTTTTAGTCAATTTCCTTCCATACTTTTTCCCATTAAAATATATAGACATATATATATATATTTGATTAGAGATTTGCTTTTTTAACAAAATTTAAAACTACTATTATGTTCTATAACTACCTATTTTACTTAACACTATGTCATATACTCTCTATAATATCAGTAAGTACAAGTTCACTTCATTATTTTTTGGTGGTTACACAGAACTTGGGTATTTAAATGAACCACATTTTAACTAATGTCCTAATGTAAGACCTTTGCATTCCTTATCAATTTTTTGCTGTAATAAACAGTGCTTCAGTGAATTGTACTTGCAATTGTTAAAATGCATGTATGTATACCTTAAAGAATATCCATCTGTAAATGTACCTCAGTATCAGAATATATGATCATCATGCATGAGCCCTGGGGTTCAATCCTCAGCACCATAAAAAAAATAGCATGTCCACCATTTATTCAAGTATATATGCTAATTAAGTGTCAGATAGGTAACTATTATATTAGCTGGAAATTTTTACTACTACATATATATATACACACAAGTCATAGGATGATTTAGAACTTACTACTAAATATAAAGTAATATGCCCTTATGTTTTCACATTAATGTAAGGGGATTTCTATACCTCCTGAAGATGTGAAGAAAATTTCACCAGATGTGGAGGGTGCACCAGAAACAGACAATAAGATACCAGATATTTCACATACTCCCAAGGTATGTATTTGAACTTAAATTGTTTAGGAAGGTTTAGTTTGGTTCTTAAAGACTTTGCCTTGTGAGTATTGACATAACTCAAGAAATCATAGTGTATACTAGTTTTGCATATGGCTTTTTGGCTGTAGAAAAATCAAGATTTAATAAGTGGAGCAACTGTAATTACACTAATACTGGCAGGTAATATATAGATATGTAAAAGTCTTATTGTAAAACTCATTTTGAGATCACTACTTTCCTCACTCTTAGTATGTATTCAGATTTTCATTTATCTATACAATTTCAGTGGTTTTTCTAATGTGGCTCTTATATACATACACATTTCTGTATATTTGCCTTAAATCTACATGTTTGCTTATTCAAATGCTTCAGCAAGAATACTATTAAATTCCATCTAAGCAATAATAAATATAGTTGTGTGATTGTTCTGCAGATTACACAAGAAAATGTAACTAAGTTAAAAAAGAATGCTGAGAAAATAGAGCAAGGAAAAGAAGATGATATATCTTTACTGTCTGAGGGCCAGCTTGCAGAACAAAGCTTGGTTTCTTCTGAAGATGAAACAGAGATAACAGAAGAAATAGAACCAGAAGGTGACTTTCTTTTTTAAATTACATGTTTTTACTTAACTATTCTGTTTTGTTGGCTATAGTGTGCACCATAGTACATCCTCATTTATCCTTTTTTTTTTTTTTTTTTTTTTTTTTTTTTTTTTTTTTTTTTTTTTTTTTTTTTTTTTTTTTTTTTTTTTTTTTTTTTTTTTTTTGTCTTTTTGAGACAGGGTCTCACTATGCAGTTCAGACTGGCCTTAAACTCACTTTGTAGCTCAGGCTGGTCTTGAACTCACAACAGTCCTCCTGCCTCAGCCTCCCGAGTGCTGAGATTACAGGCATGCGCCACCATGCCTGGCTTACATCCTCATTTAATAGAATGGACCTCATGATACTGATGGTTTAAGGTCGTATCTTCTGCTTAGCTAAATTTAGGTGGAATTGTGTCTCTTGTAATGGCAGCTATGGCGCTACAGTAGAACACAGAACAAGTGCCACTGCTGGCCTTGCTCCAGATATATATCGTGAAGAGTTTTATGTTTTTTGATTCAGTGTTATCACTAGGAATATTCTACAGTCTTGACTTCTTAAAATTAAAACTAAGAATCCTCCCCCACAAAAAGTTATCTCATGGTTTCTTTTCTATAAAAGTCCAGAAAAAGCAGGTGAGGATGAAGAATGCATGAGATCAAGGAAAGGGCAGAGGGAAGCGATTACAAAGATCTTAGGAAACTTTTGGGGGTGATGGATATGTGATGATTTTGCAGTATTAAGCATCTGCCAAATAGCAAATGTTGCAGCTTAAATGTATACAGCTTACTGTATGTCAGTTTTGTCTCAAATGAAGCTGTAAAACTTTTTAAACTTTAAAGAGTCGGGCTAACATTGACTTTGATACAGTGTTATTGGTTAGGCTTTTCTAAAACAACTACTTATGCTTCTCTATAAAGTTTTTAAATTTCATTCTATAACCTATATGAAGTGTGGTTGAAAACTACTGTGTTTAAATGTTTAAAACATTATTACAAAAATATCAGTTCACCCTCAAAATACTCTGTTCAAATACTCTTATGTCATGAGTCTTGCTACTTACAAAAGTTCTAAAAGTTGTCTTTTGTGAGCGTCCTTAGTTGTTGCTCTGTTGTGTCTGCCTCAGTGTCATGGACTGATTCAGAACTTTTACTTTCTCTGGTCACTGTGACTTTGAGGCAGAGCCAGAGGTCATACAGAGCCAGATCCTACTACTGAGATAGACGGGACATGCTGTAATGTTTTCAGAGCCTGCCTTTCTGCAGCTCGCGCTTGACAGCAGCCGTCACTATAGCTCTGATCTCCTGTAGACACAAAGGAGGACTTCCAGAACTGCTTCAGAAAGTGATACGAGTAATAGAATAAGTGTGTTCAAAAGGAGTGGGGATATTTTAAAGGATTAATGGCAAAATGTCTTCTGTTGTAGTGTTTTTTAAAATTTAAACATTTACACTATATTTTGGTCACTCTGTATATATATATATATATATTTTTTTTTTTTATCAGTTAGCTTTTGTGGGGGGTTGTTGTGTTTTGTTTGAGTTGTGTTGTGTTGTATTATGTTCTTGGTACTGGGAATCAAACTCTCGACCTCATGCTTACTAGGCCAGCACTGTGCCTCTCCTAGCCCTTGTATATGTCTTTTTATTTTCTTTGTGTTTAACAAAATTAAACTTCAAATTACCAATGATCTTTTGTTTTGTTTTGTTTTAATTTTTTTATTTTTTAAAGATTATAAAATAGTATTAAAACAAAAATTATAAGTGACACAATTTCACTTAAAAAGTATGAATTTCACAGTATTTGTTGTAATTAATAGTGTTGCCTTCCAACTAGTTCATATTACCAGATATATGCATATAAAATTGCATTTTTTAGGTTGCACATTGTAAGTAAATTATTTACAAGCTTAAATGAATATAACAATAAAAATTGTCCAAAATAAAAATGAAGAAGAATTTACAGATCAGTCATATAATAGTTCACTCTGTGTCAAAATCAAGAAACTTATATTCATATAATTAAAATTCTCAAAGTAGAAAAGGGTAGGCAATTCCAATCATCTTTTATTTTCTAAAATGTAATATATTTGTGAACAAGTTTACTGCCCAAAAGAGATGTAAACATTATTAGCATATTATCCTTTTATGGTTTATCCTATGGAATCTGCTTGTTTCCACCTCATAAGAAATGAGTGGAGCTTTGGATAACTGTTGCCTTTTTACTTTCTCACAGAAGAGGACAGATCCTCCTCCGACAGTGATGACTGTGTTATTCCAGGTCCCATCACCAAGCGTATCAAACAGGTCAGTAGATTGATGCCCATAACTGATGTGCTCCACAGTAAGGCTTGTTTGTTCATAGTATTATCAGTCTTCCTAATTGAAAATCTTAGTAAAAATATTTGTGGAAAGCTTAATATATTTTCATAATCTCAGCCAAGTAATGTGCTACCCAGTATGTTTTCTGTAGATTTCAGCATGTGATGACCTGTATCGTGTAAGCACTGTTTGTTCCAGGAGCACAGCACCTGGAGCTTAGAGAGTGACTTGCTCCCCCTTGCAGGAGCACAGTCCTGAAACGTATTTAGTCAGGTCTGAATTTTATGTTTGTTTCTGTCTTTTGAGACAGGGTAGTTTTTGCTGATCTTGAGTTCATTGTGTAGTCCATGCTGCCTTTGAACTCATGATAATCCTCCTGCCTTAGCCTCCAGAGTGCTGGTGTTGCAGTTGTACACCACTGTGCCTGGCCCATATCTGAACTTTGAAAAATTCAAAGTAGAGTATTGCATTCAAAAGTATGATAGTTTGCCTAATGTGAATTCATAGTCTATTCATGTCTAACAATGTCTACTGATAAACTGTTATTTCATTTCTGACAAAAGGTTAAACCTTATCAGAAGGTAATTAATCTTGTGCAGATAATCCTTGCCTTGTTTTATACACATATTATAAAGTAGTGTGTACACTGAAAATTTGAGAAGAGAATTTTATTTTAAATAAAAATGACAAGCTACCATATGTCTACCAGGGCATTTGTTATTGTTCAAAAAAGGCAAGCTTGGGCTGGAGAGACAGCTCAATAGAATAAGTGCCTGCCTTGCAAGCACAAGGTCCTTAGTTCAATCCCCAGTACCACAAAAAAAAGAAAGAAAGAAAACGGCAAGCTTTTGTAAAATAAATGTGAGTACAGTTAAAAACCTTAGCTTTTTCTGCTTGTCTGCACTGCTTTTCCTGCAGTGATTAATATTAGAAAATCTGTTTAAAGAATTTCTATTTTATTGGTAACAATTGGAGTGCTTCTTTTAATTCTTCTTTTACACATTCTTAGCTTAATATCTTTGCAAAACAAAACCATAGAATAGAACATTGTCAAAGATGCTTTCATGAAATAGAGATATGCAATTGTTTTTGTGTTTTATAAATACAAACAAAACATTCCACCTGTCCAGTTTTATTACTATTATTACATACTTTTTACCTATAATAATATCATCTAAAGTGGCAACCTGATATATGCAATTCTCATTGTTCAAAATGATAAGTAAAAAATTTTATATACAGTTGCCTGAAGATTAATTACAGCATTCAGTTCAATTAAATTTAATTTTTTGCTTAGTTGCATATTAAATTGCAAAATAATCTTATCAACCCAATGAATGAAATTCTCTTCCTCTTCATTAGGACAATTCAGTAACAGTGTCAGTGAGACAATGTGTGTGAGTTTAGTTTTGCCTTCATGAACTAAACCCAGAGGAAAGATAAAGAGACAGAGACATCAGAAGAAATTTATAAAGAAATTAGCTCCTGTGATTTTGCCAACTGAGAAGTCCTAAATTTTGGAGTTTGCAAAATGGTGACTCTGGAGAGCTGATCTGTAGTGATGGGCAGAGTCCATGTGCCTGACAGAACTAGAGAATCAGTAGTGTAAGGAAGGCAGCAGGCTTGAGAACCACAAAGAACCATTCTAAGTGTGAAGGTAGAAAAAGACCCATGACTCAGATCAAGGAAGTAAGGAAGAAGAACTCCCTCTTACTCGGCCTTTGTGTTCTAGTCAGGTCTTCAGCTGACTGGACTTGACCTACCTACATGTGGGAAGGCAATCTGTTTGACCTACTACACTGATTTGAAATACCAGTTCCACCAGAAACATCCTCACAGACATTCAGGGTAATATTGGACCAAATGTTTGAGTACCCAATCAGGTTCACAAATAAAATTAAGAATCATACCGTTTTACTAGCAATCCTCCACTCTTCATAAGTCTGCATATTTGACTCATCTATGAAAATTTCTGCAAGTTTTTTAGTTACTGTATGATTTAGTCTTTTGAACAAAAAAAGTATGAGAAATGACATAATGAATCAATCTAGAGGTCTCTAACCTGATATCCAGGGATATATTTACCTTGTCAATCAGCACTCATACCTCTTGCCGAAACTAGAATATCAGTAATTAGTATCTTATTAATATACTGGAGCTAAAGAATGTCTAGCTAATATCTGGGCTATCCTCATTTTTTCCAGATTAGTAAAATAAAATAGATCTTGAGAGAAAAGGTAACCTGGTTTACAATTATTTACTAAGTAAGGGAATTCAGGGGAAAAAGAAATATGGAGTGAATTGTTTTGTGAGACATCATGGAAGATAAGCCCATGGGCTGGTCTGTCCATTTCCTTCCCTTTCTCATGGGCTGCTGTTTCTCTTTTAATAATTTTGAGCTTTTAATAATTTCTCTGCATGCCTGTTGCCCAAAGACAGTCATGCAAAAATACCCAACACCAAGGCAAGAGAAGTAAGTATCCACAATAGCTTGTGGACTATGTCAGTCTTTATCTGATGTGCACCATTCGTCAAGTTGCACACAACAGGGTGTGTCCTGCTCTAAATGTGATATGTCAGAGATGTGCAAAAAGTCACACACACTTCTCATATAAGGGAGTGTGCATTGTATACTTAAGGCCCCATGCACCAGCAAAAGCAGCCTTTCAATAGGAAGGACAGAAGGCCTCAGCTACAGTACACAGGCTAAGCAGCTTGAGTATTATCCATTAGTAGATACTAGGAGGCAGTGCAATATCCAATTCTATTTTCTAAACACTACTCATTACCTAAAATCAACATTAAATGTGTGGAAATCTTTAATCTAAATTATACATTCTCAGATCAGTGATTCTAGCTTGGAGCAATTTTGTTGCCCAAGGGATATTTGATAATGTCTTCAGACATGTTGGGAGGAACTGCTGCAGGCGTCTAATGGGCTGAGATCAGAGTTGCCACTCAACATATTGTGGTGTTCACAACCCACGGTGAGAACTATATAACTTGAAATGTGTGCACTGCAGGGTTGAAAGGTCTTGCCTTAGACCTACAGGACCGTGTTGTTGGCAGTGTGGCTAGCGTCTCTGTGAAACTGTGCCTGGCTCTTACCTACAGCAGAAAAAGATACCTGATTACTAGGAGCTACTCCTCTGAAATATTCAGATAATTCTGACGCACATTTATTGTCTCTATAGTAAACTGAGGCTCTTTATTATTATTTCAGGAAAAGTAACTTGTGTTACTTTGATACAGTCTTTATTTCCTGTCTAAAATGTGAATTCCTATAGTGGTCTTTTAGATGCCATCCCCAAAGTGTGAATACCACTTAAAACAAACAGTTCTTTTGCCTCAGTAGCCATTAGTCAGTTCCCATGTACTTTTAAAAGTTCTTTCAGTAGACTATAGTGACCAGTTTCTTAACAGGTGAAATTTAGTTTTGTTAAATAATCTGCAGCATTGAGGTGGGAAAACCTAAGGAAATCATCACAAGAATGCCAACTCTGATTTGAGTGATGGTGTCTCCTCCAGAATTCATGATGAAACTCAACTGCAGCACAGCAGTATGAAGAGTGTAGCTGTAAGCAGCTTACTGAAGGTCCTGGCATCATTATCCAGAATGAAATTAGTTCCCTTATAACAGGGCATGATGTCTTCGTCTCCTGTTCCTCTTCTATGTGAGGGATGTCTTTTTCTGTACAGATTGCATAAGTTTGACTGTTGTCTCTCTTCATTGTTTTCATTATTGTGAAAAAAATTCATTATCCATTTTTTAAAAAGTGATAAAAAGGCGTTGGTGGTATAGTGGTGAGCATAGCTGCCTTCCAAAAAGTGATACAAAGAACTCTTACATATCATTTATCGAGATTCACATATTATTAACATTTTGCCACTACCTAGAGGTAGTAGCATCGTCTAGCATTATCTACCTCTAGATAGTAGCATCATACCCTACATTCAGGGCTTAGTCCCACAAGATTGTTTCCCCTTCAGATGCCAATGTTAACTCCAAATTATTTAATCTGTACTGTTGTCCAGCCAGTCAGCTAGCTGCACATTAAGATTTCCATGATTCTCACCTTGGGTTCAGTTAATTTGTGAAAATGGATTACAGAACTCAGAGAAATCACTTATCTACTTTTACTGGTTTATTGCAAAGGACATAGATGAAAGAATGCATAAGACAGTGTGTGAGAAAGAGTAGAGTGTGTCACCCTCTGGGAACCTCTCCATATTTGGCTATCTCAGAACGTTCCAACCATTCCTTTGAGGTTTTTATGGAGGCTTCATTAGGTAGGTATGATTGATTAAGTCACTGCCCATTGATGATCTGCTTAACCCTCAGCCCCTCTCCAAGAGGTTAGGTGTGTGAGCTGAAAGTCCCAATCCCTTCATCTTTCCCTGATTCTCCAGGGGTGATCCTCCAGCCATCAGTCACCTAATTAGCATGCAAAACGACATTCTTCTCACTCCAAAGGCCCCAGGGATTTCAGGAATGAGCTGTTTTCCAGAATACTGAACAAAAACCAAACATACAAAGTATTTTACAAAATTATAGTAATCTTTAGTTCTCATTAAAATTTTTCCAGCTCTCTCAGTAGTATAATTTGTAGCATTTTTATCTGGTCTAAGATCTCATCCAGATCACATACTGCATTTTGTTTTCATGACCCTTTAGCCTTCATTAATCTATAGTGATTCCTCAGCATTTGTTTAGGTCTTTCCTAATACTAAAACTAGGCTATTTATTTTTATCATAGAATATCATCCTTCAATTTGAGTTTATCTGGTGTTTTCTTGAGACAGATTTGGTAAGAATACTGCAGAAATAATGTTGTCTTTTTATTGCTGTCAAGAACAGAGTGTCATTTTGTCTGGTTATTGATAGTATCAACTTTTGTTGGATTATTGTGTCACAAACCCTTGTTTAAGCCTAAAAATACCTGTAGTTCATTAGTTTGCTTCCTCTGTAGTAACTACAAAGGGCTAAAATCTCAGGACAATGATGCATGGTCTTTATAAGAAAAAAAGCTATGTAGGTTAGCTTTCCATTGCTGTAACAGAGTACCTGAGATAATCATCTTAATGAGACAAAAGGGTTATTGTGACTCACAGTTCTGGTTTAGTGTCTGTGTAGTCCATGACAGATGGGCCCTGTTGCTTTTGGGCCTTCACAAAGCAGCACATTATGGCAGGATCACCAGACAAAAGAAGCCCATTCATCTCATGATTGGGGATGAAAGAGCACATGCCCCTCTGATGACCTATGGAGACCAAGCCTTTGGAAGACATTTCAGATCCAGATTATATCAGAAAATGTTACTGAGTGCCTAGTATGTGCTAGGTAAATTTGGCCTAGTATCTCTTCACAGCAGTTTTTTTTCATTCGTATGCATATTCCCTATGTTGGGCAGATAAAAAGAAGCAGTCTCTTCCTTCAGAAAACTTAGTCTGTAGAGTAAATACCCTTAATAGTTGCCTTTCATGATCTATGGATGCAAGCAACCTTAAATAAAATTATTCTCAAAAAGCATTGCATCTCTCAGTTAAAAACAATGGAGCTGAGAAAGTCGCTCTCTCCTATTTAATTCTAAACAGCACTACAGTGCCATTCCTCCTTACACTGTCTGAGAGTTGTAGAGAATTACTTAACAAGAGCATCAAGTAATCTCTGATAATCTAGGCAAGAGCACATGTGTGTTAGATCCCCCACCTTGACCTTCAGTCACCTCTACCCTACTCAAACTGTAATAAAGGATCATGAATAAACACTCTATCTCATACATGTAATTAAGATCAGAGTGAATTCTGGGACACACATGCCCCTGAGATAACTCAACATCCTATCAATCATTACTGTCATATCTACAGAGGAGGCACTTGAGCTGAGGTGCATAACCTTTAAATTCTGAGCATCTTATTAATCTGGGGCTGCTGCTACGCTGTGCAGTGTGTGGTGCTTTCACTTCCCTGTCACCCTAGCACCTCCCTTGCCCATACCATACTTTTGTTGGTGCAGACATCCCCTGAGCACAGCTTCCCATGATCTTCAGGAAATGGAGCTTCCTAGTACTTGGCAACTAGTGTATAGTTACAATTTATTGCTTGTTGTACACAGGAACCTGAGCTATTCCTGCTGAATTCATCATTCAGTAACTTAACTTTCATTTGTTTTTATTGTCGTTGTTTGTTAGACAATACAGTGTAACAACTATTTTTGTAGCATTTATCTAGACACAAATTAATGTATGTGTGGGAGTATAAAAATGGTACCCCTTTTTATATTAGGGAAGTGAGGGGGTGGTCCTGGCACTAGGGGACTGGAAAGCACAGGGTCCTATTGGGAGGACCAGGGGATGGGTGCCAAAGTCAGCTTTAGAAACCTTGATCAAGGATGACTTCCTAGAATTAGTAAAGCCTGAACCAAATTCTGGTATGTAGAAGTCAGAGAAAAGTAGGAAGCTGTCATTACAGGCCAAAGGAACAACCACAAAAGAAAAAAAACTCATGAGAACTCGAGAGAACATGAAATATGGATTGTTCAGGATTCGGAAAGGGCTTTTGGATGGCTTGACACTGTCATGGTCCACATGAAGGATCCCCAGGAGAGCAGGCTGTAAAGGTGGGCACAGACCATAGCACTGAAGCCTTTCCATATTTCTTTTAATTTTTTTTGAGACACGACTTCACCATGTTGCTCAGGCAACCTCAAATGCCTGGACTCAAGTAATTCTCTTGCCTCTGCTGTGTAATTTTAATGAATGAAAGAAGGAAAGTAGATATCTGTTTGCAGTGTTCCAAGTCTAATTCTAAGGATTGGAAATAGAACAGTGAGTAAAAAATGCACTCCTATCCTTAGGGGCTTTGCAGTCTTGCATTGCATGTTAAAAGATACTGCAACAGTGTAAAGAATAAATATATATACTTAGAAAGTAATTAGATGAACCTACTTAATAGTTATCCCACTTTATAGAGTTTTTTTAAAATTACCTCTGTAGTGTTGCAAAAATAGGACTAAAAGTAATGTCTTAGATAAATGCCATTTATGCTAATTATAAGATAAAATTTGAATTCTCTAATATACTGTGTAAGCAATTTAAGATCATTCAGCTTCTGTGTGTTACAGAATCTGACAGCTCATGGTTAAATCTTAGAAATGCTGATCCTTAAAAGGAATCTCATAGATTTCCCAGGACTTCAACATATTGGTTCTTTCTCTTTTCTTCATGTCTATGATCTATAATTAATCATAGATTACTTCATTTTGTTTCATTTCATTTACAACATTTATGAGCTTTCACTTTTTCTCTATGAAATGCTTGTCCCCTCCTTTCCTTTCCAAAGTGGTATAATTAGTGTTAGCATCTTTTTTAATAGGCTACATAAAGTTTAGTGGCTGGATTAAATCAAGTCATTAACATAATGTGCTGCCCAATTTGCCCCATCTCTCTTAGTTTCCTGGACATCAAAGTGCCACAGAGCACAAGTGTAATTGGGCCTTACTGGCCTGTCAGGTTCCGTCAGTGTGATGACTGCTGCTCTCACTAAAAAGCTTCTAGGCATGATAAGTAGTGGGGGCAGGGAGAGCGCGAGTCTGAGAAATATAAAACTTTGGACATTTCTCTATGAATATTTTATTAATTTGAATAATCAGATGTTAACAGTATCAATTTGATGTATAATACATTGATTAAAAGCCTTGTTCCAGGTCCTCAAAATACACATCAAAAAATGAACATTTGCAGTTGCCATGGCATTAAAAACATTAACAAGCCTCCTTTTCATTAATTCTAATTTTATAATTTAAATAATGCATTCATTTTCCATACCAAAATATATTGCCATTAACTCAGAGAGTTCTTAAAATTCGCCCACAGGTGAGAATGGTAAATCACAGGCAGAGAGCAATGGAGATTTCTGTGCAGTACATATTTACATCCTTGTCTTTCTCTGTTCCTAATAGCAGTTTTGTAAAAGCTGCCATCTTCAATTATACCAAATTGTGATTGTGCCTGGTAACCAGATTCTCTGAACAATAGCCTGTCGTTCCCAGGTGATCACAGTAACGATATTCAGCAAAATACGTTTTCAAACTCTGAAAGTCACAATGTAGTAATTTTAGAATTCATATGTAAAAACTTTAAATTGCTTAAGAATAAAACATAGTGTCCTGTCAGTGGATAATAAACTGTTCTCAATGTTTTACATGAATAAATAGGCTATATAGTATAGTAGGTTTTAAAATATGTAAAACCAGAAATTCAGGCCAGGGAAGATAGCTTGGCATTCTAAGCATTTGCCTGGCAAGCACAAGGACCTAGGTTCGTACCCCGGTATCACATACTGTGCTGGCCCCATGCCAAGCCAGCCACTGAAACTGAGCATGGTGGCACATGCCTGTAAGTCCAGTGCTGGGGAGGCTGAGTAAAAGAGAATCAGAAAGAGAGGGAGGGAGGGAGGGAGGGAGGGAGGAAGGAAGGAAGGAAGGAAGGAAGGAAGGAAGGAAGGAAGGAAGGAAGGAAGGAAAGAAAGATTTCCTTTACAATTTAAGAAAAAAACAAATTGTAATTACTCTCCTGATGATTATGCTTTTTAAATGATTTTTATGTTTTACTACTTTATTATGTCTTACTAGTATACTATGAACATCTTTCCATAAAAGCATTCTATTTCTTTTAACATGTACAATATTCCATTAAATGTCTTCCACATTTATTTAAATAATCCCTCTTGGGGTTGGCTAGATAGCTCAGCAGATTAAAGCAGCTGCTTAGGCAGACTCAGGGGCTGAGCTTTGATTCCAAGCCTGAGCGTAGTGGCTCACGCCTGTAATCCTAGCACTTGGGAGGCTGAAACACAGGAAGGATCACTACAAGTCTGAGTCTGATCTGTGCAGTTTGATTTTTAAAAAAGTTACCAACTGCCTGCAAAACAAACCCAGCATAATGAGAGAGAGAGAGAGAATGAGGTGTCTTATGTAGGTCATAGCTTTGGTGACAATTAGAATCAAACTTAATATCTTCAGTTGATCCAGACCTAACCGGTCTGCTCTTGTCTCATGTTCTCATCATTTGCAGGGCTTACTCTTCTCTCATGGCACACATGGCAGATATCTGTACATCTTCACCTGCATTTTATTTTCCTTCTATTTATTTGCCTAGTTCATCTTCTGGGTTTTTTTTGTTTTGTTTTTTTTTATTGAAGTACAAATGTCAATCAGACAGTTTCAAGACACCTTAACCACACAGATTCGATAAATTAATACATTGCAAACTGTTTTCATAACATTTTGGTATTGTACAAGGTGCATACATGATATTATATTTACAGATATTATTTTAGCAGATATCTCTTATCAGTGAATTAAGAGTGTAGCTGCTTACTTATCTTATTTTTTTTACCTGAATTATATCAAAAATTCAATAATTATTTTCCTAGTGGATGACCGTTGTACTACAAGCCGACATAATATCCTGCCCAAGCACCATTAGTGCAGATCTTGCCTCTCATAGAATTATGTAGAAGCCCAGCGTTATCTATCCCAACTGTACTGTCTATACACACACATCATGATTTTTTTCTTTCTACACCCCTTCCTTTGTCTACACTTGTCAAAAGTGGGCACTCCATTGACATTCAACTAACATAGGTGCTTGAACTCGACACCACAATCCAACACAGTCCAGCATTCTACAACCATAGTGAGTTATTCAAAGAAATTGTCGACCATAGCCATTTACAGTTCAGCTTAATATTATGGCCTCATGATGTATACTTCATTTTTATACTTTTCTGCTGGATGGTTAAGACCTAGGCAGATCAAGACTTATATACCAACACATGAACTTTATATTTCCTATGTGGTCAGTGAAGTCCTCTCAGGGTTTATCTTGTAGTCCTGTACATTATTCTGTAGTTCCTTTGTCTGTGTCATCCATGTGGTTGAGTCATGGCCAATGCTTGACCAGTTTGCTCTCCGTGAGAGCTTGAGAGAAAGTTTTCTCTTCATGTGACTCTCCCCAGGCACACTTTAGAACTTCAATCTCTTTCCTCCTAGTTCATCTTCTGGTAGCTTAAGATCTTCAAAGACTTCACCAGTTTTTGATAATCATTTCTTTTAATATTTGGAACATCCATGTTGTGAGTAGAAGGGCAAATATCTTCATATTTTTTCCCTGTGAAAATATCAGTTTCAACCAGGTGAAACTTTGGCATGACTGTGCTTTCCAGTTTTGGAAGTTCACATCTCCACTATTTTGTATGGTCATCCTTTGAGCACCACAAAACCTGTGTTTGCACAGGGCCAAACACTGTGTAGGGTAAGTGCTGGGAAGCCCCAGCAACACCAGTAGTGAAATCAGCTTCGTCCACCATGGTGGGCTAAAGAGATGGCAGTTTGTCTGTGGTACTATCAGCAGACTCAGAGTGCCTATGCCGGTCCCCTACTGCTACTCTAAAGTGTTTAATATGAATGCTGTGGAAGCTCATCTATAAATGTCTTTAAAGAGATAGTGGATGTTGGATGAATCTTTCTTTGGTGTTTTTGTTTTTGTTTCTAAACAGGGTCTCACTATGTATAGTGCAGACTGACCTAAAACTCACAGTGATCTTCTTGGTTCAGCTTCTCCAGTGCTGGGATTACAGGTGTGTGGCACCACACCCACCCTTTCTTTGGTTTAGTATGATTCCTAAACCAGCAGCATCTGAGAATCTGTGAGTGATGCAAATTCTTGGGTCCTGTTCTAGCCCTGATAAATGGAAGCTTATTTATCAAAGGAGTCGGGGCTGTGCTAAAGTGTGAGAAAGCTGCGCTTCTCACCCTTGGCTGCACAGAAGAATCGCCCAGGGAGCACATTGACTGCCAGCGCCTGCGTTCCACCCACATCAATTAATCAGGATTTTGTTCATGCTTCCCCCAGTGATTGCAAACCACTGTACTACAACATCTGTTCTTGTGGTGAAAGTGGAATGTCAAAACCCCTTGAAGTTGATTGTGGTTTATTTTTGCAAATTTCTTCACATTACCACCATAGAAAAGAGTTAAGGTGAAATTATGTCATATCCTTCAGGTGATCAGGACAGGTAAAGACATAATAGTATTCCAAGCCACTGCCTTAGAATGGTAGCAAGGATGGGGCGGTGGCTTAGTGGAATAAGCACTTCCTGGCAAGTGCAAGGTCCTGAGTTCAATCCCCGGTTCTGAAAAAAAAAACACTGCCTCTTCAAGAAGCTCACTTCTAACAAAAAAACCTCACTTCCATATTTCTTGTTATAAGGTCTTGCTTTATCTTGGTCTTACCCATTCCAGCAGAAAAGTATAAAAAGGAGGTATAAAAAGTAAAGCCATATTAATATACTGAGCTGTAAATGGCTCAAATCAACAATTTCTGCGGACAACCCACTACTATTGTGGACTGCTGGACTTATTGGATTGTTTTGCTAAATTCATGCACCTATAGTATTTAGATTCCAGTGGAATACCCATCTGTGACAGGACTTAACAAAAAAAAAGGGAATACAAAGGAAGGACCATTTTGTATTTGTATATACAGAATAGTTAGGATAAATGTACAACTACTTTAGCTTAACTCAATGACACTAATGGTGTCTGCACAGGATATCTTGTCTGCTTTTTATATTATGGATAACCACTAAGAAGATAGCAATGCATAATGTATTAATTAAAATAAAAAAAGAAAAAGAAAAGAATGTCTGGTAGCAAGGTTGTATAATTTCCTAATCATTGAAGACACAATTATTTGTATAGGAAGTGGGACATTTGCCAGTATTCTCACAAGTGCTCTCAACCCCTGCACACACTGCTTTGGTCCCTCAGAGGAGTTTTCAACACTTAGTTATTTTTATTCGCCATACTACACTTCAGTATGATTTAGGAGAACACATTAGAAAAGATAAGTTACCCACTGATGAAAAGTAGGTTTTCTGTGATAAATGTGTTAAAAACATTACCTTGACAATGTGAGTTTCTGGTGATGTTGCCTGTCTATGCACTCTGATTTCTTTGTTTTAAAAATCAAAAACTTTTCAGTTACAACTTCAGTGAAAAATGAGTATGATTGCAGATAAAAGCGAGGGGACTCAATTTTGGGTCTTTAGGATGCCTATGTCCAACCTGAAGAAGGGAGGTTATAAGAATTGACACCAATCAATATATGACTTTGCCCTACCTATTTATGGTGCTGCTAATATCCTGATGAGTTGGGTTGTTTGAACTAGGTATTGTAAGCTTGTATTAGTGCTCATCTAGTTAAAATTTGGAAGAACATGGACATAGATTGTTACCTTATTTTTCTATCTTGTCTCGTATTCTTACAAAATGACTGCCCCCTATAGATAGGCTTTATTTGTATATGTTTATGTACATACATTCATAATGTCTTCATGGTGCTAGAGATAATCCTCATGTAGATAGGCATACCTTTGGAGATAAATTTGATAAGCCTTTAAATTTGAATTCCACAGACCTATTTGAATTTCTCCTACCCAACTCCTAAGAGAATTGGGGATATGTGCAAGAAAACAAAAAGATATACAATGCAACACTATTTGTAATAGCAAGAAATTATAAGCATTTAAGTATTTGTCAGTAGGTAAATAAACAAGTGGACTATGGAGTATATATGGAATTCTATATAAGTTAACATGGATTTGAATTATAAATTCCAGAATCAGTACTGAGAAAAAAGCAAATTGCAGAATGATGACTAAAGCATGATGCCATTAATATAAACTCTAAAAACAATAAAGAATAGTATATGTTATTTAGGATGGATGGATGGATGAATGGATAAGCATATTAGAGAGTATACAGCAAACTTCAGTATAGTGGTCACCTCTAGGGAACGAGAAAGGGAGGGAAAGGACTTGACAGTTGAGGGCTTTACCAGGATCTGAAATATTTCCAACAACAAAAAAGTTTGAAGCAGATTGAGTAAAATGGTAACATCTGTTATAAGACCATGAGTACTTGAATATAATTTTCTGTACTTTTTGTTTGAAATGTCTTATAATTAAAAATTAAAGAAATGCTTGTTCATTGCAGAAACTGAGTAAAATGCAACTTTCCCATAATCTCATCAGTTAGATCTAAATCTTACTGACTGAGACAAATTGCAAAGCCTTTAACATAGGCCTTTCTGAGTTATGCAACACTATATTTAAGGTTGTCAAGTTGAGTTAGTTCTTAGAAGCTTAACAGTCCAACTCCAGTGTGCCTGCTGTAATGGCTGAAACTAGAGAAAGAATGCAGTACAAACATATGATATAAAAATGTTAAGCTTGCCAAATTAAAGCTAAGTAAATGTTATAGAAAAATGTGACCTAAAATATGAATTAACATTGGTCAGGAAGCAATAGTGGAATTGGACCAAAGTCATGAGTGCTGCAATGTATTTTTCTCTGTGAGTAATACAGGCTGTCATCACATTTCCATATTATTCAGTTACATAATGTATAGTGTCCATCCATACAGGCAACTAAAAATAAATTGCATGTAGTTTTCATTCAAGTCCTTTCTATTACTTCTGTTCAGTCAAAACAATCATAATTTATATATACTCTTTTACATGCCGCTGTTGACATCTTGCTACCTAGAAAAAATTATAGGCAACTGGTGAGTAAGAGAATTCTGAGAAAAAGCATCTTTCCTGCTAACAAAGGTTCACACAAATAGACAGGAAACAGAACCGGGAAGTCCTAATGCCTCTGCCATTTGGCCAACTTGCTACATGTGAAGGATGCTGATACCTTTTAGAGAAATGACCTGTTATTTTGCTCTAGTAATTCTGAACAGATTTATAAAGAATGTAACTTAAAAAACTGCTTCAATCACTACCTTTTAAATCAGTATAGGATTTACTATCTCTTCTAATTTTCCTAATTGAATTGTCTTCTTTCCATTTTTATTGTGGAATTTTCATTCATACCGAAAAGTTCAAATAATAAAACCCTAGCGCCTAGATTGAATACTGTTTTGAGATAGTATTACTCATAAAAAAACCTGTAGAACTTCATAATTTCTATATACTTAGCAGTCGTTAACAATCATTCACTTTCTAAAATTTAGCGGACACATTTTAAATGATAAAGCACTAGAAACTATAACTTCACACAGTTCTGGCAATACATAAAAGATAATATACAGAACATTTTTATCTTCCTGTTTCACTCAGTAGTTATTGAGAGTCTACTATGTGCCTGATGCTGAGGAGGATGTTAAACAGGAGTAAAGTACAGCGCTGCCCACTGGAACACACAATCTATGGACAGAGCCACATCCATGTAGTACAGTGTGACTGAAAAATGGATTGAGGGACCAGCAGAGGAAACAAACAAGTACTGGCTTTTGGATATTAATAATACTTCCATAAAGAGTCTTTGAGGTTCAGGGCCTCAGATGGCTGAATTCAATCTGATAGAAAAGATTTCAGACAATAAGCAACATGCCAAAACCAAGCAACATAAACAGCACACCACATGTTTGAGGGAATGGCTAACTATTCAAGCAGAAAGTTGTTTAAGGAGAAAATTCCATCACAATAAGCAAAGTGGCTGGGGATCAGGCAAGAAATTAAAGATAGAAGTGCCTCCCTTCTTTCACAGTCGTTAGTGTGGATCTACTCACTAGTTGTGCGCTGCATCCCACTCCAGTGGTACCATAACCAGTATCGCCCTAGCCCCCTGAACTGATAGCCTGGTACTGTCATCAGTCTGCATTGTTACCAACCAGCTATCTTTTATGCTAACTCATTCTAATTTCTCTGTATTCTGTCAGGTTTCAACTTTCTAATAACTAGAAAGCTGTTGTATTGGTTACCCCCTATAAAAAATTTCCCTAGGAATAATAAATGAGAAAACATATCTTGCTTTCTTTACTTCCCCACTACCTGGCACGATGTCAGAAGTACCATATGCTATCAACAATATAATGACTCGAGATTTTTAGGAATTAAGACATTAGGCCAACAGAAACGGGCATAGTATGTATGAAAACACTAGCAATGGCATGCATGGCTCTGTTGTTTTGGTTCAAGGTGACAACAACCAAAAGACAGTATTACCAGCTGATGTAAGGAAATAGCAGAGAGTGAGTGAGGCTGGGAGGGAAAAGCAGTGGGAAGAGAGGTAATGGATTCATGTATGCCATGAGAAGTTGGAGTTGTCTGCTGTCCAGTTATGTGCTTTCTGATCTTGAAATCAGGTATGATTCAGTTGAACTTTTGATTCACAAAGGCTCAGGCACAACCAGGATTGTTTCAGTGTTGAAAATAAATTGTCCAATCTCAGTCAAAATTTATAATGTTTGGAAAATTCTTTATTCAGAGCTTCCTTTTCAGATTTAAGTTGCTTCCTAGAGCATCAAATGAGTGAAGAAATGATAGTGTGACTTTTGTAATACTGGTCCAGGAGTTGAAAAGGTCACAGCATAGAGATAATATGGATGAGCGGAGAAAGAATTAGACCAGCTAAAAGTACTTTTCTTTCTTTAGTTAATGTCTAGTATATTTCATTTTTGTTGTTTTGAGTGTTTTTAGTTTTACTTTGTTTTTTTATTCGATTTTTTTATGCTAGGATTCAGGTATGTGCTTTTATTTACATTTTAAACTTTAAAAGTTGCTTATAGCCTTCCTGTAGCAGCCTACATTAATTTTTACAGTAATGGAAGCTTCCATATGAGGACTATATAGTCAATAATATATTATTAATAAAGTAACCACTTCAATAAGCTTGACTATTCTACTGTTTAAAACTTCATGCCTCTTCATCAGATTCCATATTAAACAACTTTATATTTCTAGCTTCATATATCTTTTTATAGCAATTTTCCTTCCTTTGTGCAGAAGCATGAATATTTTGTAAGATACACTTACTATTAATAACAACTCTAAGTTTGTCAAATTTCCAAGTCATGTAAAAGACTTAATTATACATTGTACTACACTTGGACTGAATTATAAAATATATGTGTATGCAGCATTTTTCACAACTATAATACATTTTTAAGGAAAAAATAATATCATTTAATATATTTTCCTCACTGTTGAGCCAGTAGAGAAGGGCTTTTCTGAAGTGAGATTAGACAATAGAGTCAACTTCATTTTTTATGCACGTGAACAGAGAGGGCTTGAGGTTATTAGTTGAAACTGAGTAACCTTTCTGGGCTTTCATCTCTCTCTTTTCAAATTTGAATATGAAAAGCATATTCTAGTCAAAGACCATCACTTTAATGACATTTGGCAGTCATTTGATTTATTAGGTTTTAGAAAAAATTTTCTTTTAAATATTTCATCATACTATGCTAATCCTAGTAATATTGCCAGCTGCAGCCTTGTACCTGTATTAGTGGAGACAGAATGGTGTGGAATTTTCTCTGTCAACCTAGTAAAAGTTCCATGAATCTACTGAATAATAAAATAACCTTATTGAAATATTCAGATTTTAGTTTTTAGTTAAAGTATCTTACAATGCATAATAAAAGAAAATGTCTTTTGAAAGAAGGGGGTAAAATTACTACATCAAATATTGAGGGGTTTTGACAGCAATGGAAATTGTTTTTTTATGAGGATATTTTTACAATAGGCTACTTACATTTCCAGTTTGATTAATTATATTATGTGCTCTAAAATATCAACATAATTATCATGGTGAATTTGCAAACTGATGCACATTTAAGAGTGATTCCCCAAAGCAGGTCATATAAACAAGTCTTATTTTTATGTTTTGCTAATTTTTTTTATGTATTTGGTATAGGGTCTCACTAGGCAGCTTGGACTCATAATGATCCTCCTGTTTTCAGCCTCTCCAATGCTGGGATTACAGGTGTGCGCCATCATGCCCCGTATTGGTGGCTAGGCACACCTGGGGGCAAGGCTGGCATGATATGCAATACCAGGGATTGAACCCTGGTCACTGTGCTTGCCAAAGCAGGTCTTTAATCTGCTGAGCTATCTCACCAGTCCTTGCTGATTATTACTGAAGTTATATAATTTACAGTGGCATAAAAGAAGCATTTTGACAAGAAAAAACAAATTGTAAATTGTAAAGAAAAGAAAAAAAATTTTTTTTTTTTTAGGGAAGGGTCTACAGGGTGAGGGTGTTCAGGGTCTCACTGCTAGATCAGATTCATAGTGATCTGCCTATTTGCAGCCTCCCAAGGGCTAGGATTATAGACACGCATGCCACCACGCCCAGTCTCAGTTGCCCTCTCAGCATGCTCTGGGGCACAGCAGGCCCAGGGATTGAACCCTCAGCCCCTGCACCTGCTTGAAGGCACTTTAATCTGCTGAGCTATTTGGCCAGCCCTGAAAAGAAAAATTTAACAGGTAGTTATTTTGATATGATCTGATTTTTAAATCATGATCTCTTGTTGGAAAATCATTACTTAGGGAAATATTTGTAACTCAGAATAATGTCTATAACACTTAGCTATGAAACAGAATGGGAGTACAAATTAAATATGATTTTGGTTGTTAATTCTGTAAATGTAAAATACAAATTATGTGTAACAGACTATATATATTATTAGATATAAAAGTTTGCTTTTATCTGAAAAATGCATTATTAATTGCATAAAGTGTGTTGTGGCAGAACATATGAGAATGAGCTGTAGTTTCTGCTCCAGATAATATAGATTCATATAGCTACATATACTGTTAGTATAATAGCCATAATGCATTCAATAGGCTTTTATCTCTGAATAATTGAAACTTCCCCAGTTATTGTAGATTAAACAAAAGCAGTGACAAACATGTGTGTGACTATATAGTTTGAAATAAGGCCAACTGATATTTGTCATTCTCAAAGCTATCTGAGATGAAGATCTCATAAATCTTCACTCCTGGTAATCACTAGTGGAGTATTCATAGCCTCAAATTTAAATCAGGAAACTGTTGCATGACACTGTTAACTTCAAACCTGGGGCATTAGAATCTCATTCTCTCCCTCTCTGTCCTGAATAATCTATTGTGTTTAACATACAGGAGTGTACAATGTATATCAAGAAAGAAAGCCATTGGCTTCTGTTCATTATTCAAAATTGTAGTGGAAAAGAATAAAGGCTTTTTTGTTTCTTTTTTTGTTTTGGGGGGTACTCTTTAAACAGCCAGCAGAGAAAATCCGTATTGAGATCATAGCTCTAAATCTTAATGATTCTCAAATCACAATGGATGACACCATCCAGCGGCTGTTCATTGAGTGCCGATTCTACAGCCTTCCTGCTGAAGAGACACCTGTGTCACTCCCAAAGCCCAAGGATGGACAGTGGGTCTACTACAACTATAGCAAAGGTATGTGTCATTCATTTGTAATACAGTTTTATGTTTGTATTTTGGTCTATGAAGGAGGCTGAGGATGCAAGCAAAACAGTTTAATTCCCTAATTTTCACATAACTATATGGAAATCTTGTCAGGGTAGATTATTACTGAAAGTAAAACCTGTAGCATAAAGATTAAGAAAATGAAATTGAAGAGAAGATTAAAAACAATGCAAAAACAGTACATCTAGCTGTTACAGCTACTGTGTAGCATCAGTAGAAAAATGTCACCTACCTGTAATTGAGTTTAATTGAAAAATATGGTATTCCAGTGGGGGAAAACATACTAGGATTTGAATCAGTATCATCCAAGTAATTCAGTGGCCTAATTTTTGGTTACACTGTGAAGCAATGATACATAATGTTCTTAGAATACTTGTGTATCTCTATCCCAGAGTCTGATGTTTCAAGATGGTAACTGAGCAGAGGCTGAGCTCCTACACCCCCTTGCCAGCCAGATATCCATTTGTTGCAGCAGGTAGATTTTCTCATAGGGCTTGATGTATCAGGCACTTGACATGTAAGTCTCCTGGGCCAAAATAGACCCTGTGGCCACCCTGTAAATTCTTAGGTCAATCAACACTAAGGAGTTTTAAAGAATAATACATTATAATCAGTATATAACCAGGGAGGAATTAAAAAATTTTATTAAGATTCCATAGCCATGAGTTGAAACTGCTTAGTAAATTCTCCTAGAGCCCTGTTTTAAAACAAATAATGAGAATGCTACATCATCTTCAGCAAAACAGGCTATCTTATACTAGTTGAATACTTAATATCTTGCTGTTTTTAGAGGCTACATTTTAAGAAACACATAATCTTGCTGCTATATCAGCAGGATTACAAATGCTTATGGTTACCTGTTTTGTCTTGCTTATCTTTGTTTACAATTGACATCTTAGAAAAGTGCTCATTACTGAAACAGTAATCTTGAGTATGCAAAGATCTGGTCCAGTCCTCCCAATACCCCACAGTTCTTACTACTTATGTGAATCTAGGCAAGATGGTTAAATTTCATGGTTCCTTGTCATCTTACTTGAAAAATGAAGTACCTTATGAGATCCTTTGTATGTCAGATTCCATAATTCTATAATAACAAGTGGCTTAGAAGTAAGTAGTGTGGTCAGGACAAGAATCCTTGGTACCTCCTTCCTTTTATTCACGTAATATTAAAATGAGCATTTCCAAAAATATTTTCTCAAGCTTCCTAGAGATTTGTGGTTGAAAACTATTAGAAATGCAAACCATATCAAAGTACTCTCAGTAACAAAAGAACTATTCAGCTAACTATTTTAATGAACATGTCCCAAGGAAAGAAACAAACTTTGTCTTTTACATTATTCTTTATAAAGGTCAGCAGTTGAATGTTTTGTTGGACTGGCAACAAAATTGTTTTTAAAAATTGATTGGACATTGAGAAATTTGGCCATGTAGCAGAACACATGTTTCCATTTGCTTAAAGAGCAGTGTAAATCCTTCCTTGGATCAAGGCTGTGGTACATGCTCAAGTGTCTTGTATCTGGTACATTCTCACATGGTTACCTAAGACTGTTGGAGTTTTGTTGTTGATGGGTTGCTTTCAGTTTGTTTTCTTTAGTGCAAGTTGTGGTATTATATAATTGATATTTTAAGAGTTGTTTGTTTCTACTGAAATAGTCACATGATAATAAGAGAAATAGTAAACTTATTAGGAAGTAAACTCAGTAGAAATGTTTACTATACTTTTCTTTAACTTTTATTCCTAATAAGATTTGACTGCAGAATTTTCAGATTAATTGCAAAGAATTTTAACGTTATTTATCTGGAGGAAAGAGCAGAGAATACATTCAGAAGCTAATCAGTACCTCCCTGTCTGCTGTATCTGAAAAATGAACTCCTGTGACATTAGCAAATTTGAGAATTATAATTAACCTTGTTAAAGGATTTATTTTTCATTCCAGTATAACATGGTAGAAATGTTTGTGTCCCTATTACAGGAAGAGGTCCTTGAATCTTTGGTTAATAAGCAACTATTTCATCTAATTATTGTAATGATCCACCATTCACTTGTGACTTGATGTAGGTCAATACATGTCTTCCAAATCTCATTAAATGTTAACAAAAGTAATTTTATTTCAAAATTAACTTTGTAATTCCAATGAAAAATTTAGAGAACAATTACTACATGCTATCTCCTGTTTGATCATCATAGTAGTAAGAGTTAGCTGAATCTAGCCCTGATTTTGCCCTGCATTGTGACCTGATTCTATGCAAAAAGAATCTGAATGCTGGGCCCTAGGTAAATAAGATGAGATATGGATGAGTGATCCCTAGGATTACTCGTAATGGAATTCAGTCTTTATTAAAGGTGTTAATACCAGCCCTACCTATACAAAATACATTTTCTGAGCGCTGTTCTCATTGAAAAAAATTTGAATCCACTTCCTAGGCATTCAGTTGGTAGCAAGAACACATTTTGTTTCATTATGTTTGAAAAAAAATGTTTGCTTAAAGAATGCTGAGAAAGCAAGAAAATAGTGTAGTGGGGGAAGATTAATGGCAGCGCGAGAAATGTTGTCTGGGCTGAATAAAGCTTTCTAGGGAACTGACAGTGGCAAGAAAAAAAGATTAATGAAATCATCTGAAGTTTTTATGAGACTTACACAGATCAGGACCCTTAGCCTCTGTGGACTGAACAGCCTATCTCTTGAAACAATTAAAGTTTAATTCAGAAAATGAAAAGGATGTAGAACATCCGATTTTGTTACTAATGGGAGGGGAAATTTGGCAAAGATAAGGATTACAGGGATGATAATACTATAATACAAAAGTTATTAAAGATTCAAGATTATCAACCCTTTGTAATTAAACCATCTGCATTTCCTCTGGCATATGTCATTGATAGAGGATATAAGGATTTCTCTAGCCTGTGAAATAAGGAACTTTTTAAGTACACTGAACCCATCAAAAAAAAAAACCGCACATAATTCAGGAAAAGAAAAACTTGTGTCAGTATTTTAATACTAACTTTATAAGAATTCATGACATTAATCCAAGTTATCTTTGGCCCTTACAATTATAAGAGGCACTCAAAGTGGTGGCCATTAGTTTCTAGACATTTATTAGTGTGGTAAACTGCTGCTTGGGTAGCCTTGGTCATGGAGATTGCTGCACAGGCATTTTTCAGTTTCTTCTCTAAGGGCCAGCAGTATAGTGGGTTTTTATGATGTACTACATCTTGTAGGGTCCACTCTCTGATGGTTACACCAACTATTGAAAAAACATGCTAATGGGCCAACAAGATAGTTCAGTGTACTAAGTGCCTTCTTAGGCAAGCGCAGGTACTAGGGTTCGATCCCCAGCACCATTTGCACAGGCCCCGCCCCTGGGGCACACTGAGCCAGCCAATGAGACCTGGCATGATGGCACAGGACTATAATTCCAGTGCTAGGGAGGCTGAAAACAAGAGGATCACTATGAGTCCAAGCTGTGTAGTCAACGCTTCTAGTGATCCTCTTGTCCTAGTCTCCCCAGCGCTGGGGTACAGCTGTGTGACACCATACCTGGTTTTGGTGGCAGTACTGGGGATCAAACCCGAAAGCTTCCCAGGCAAGTGCTCCAACTGCCAAGACCAGCCCTTTTTTTTTTTTTTTTAACTCTAAATTGGAAAAAAATACATCAAAACAAGATAATTGGTTAATACATTGTGTATTATCTTTAAATTTATTACTCAGAATATGAGCTATCAGCATTTAATTGTCCAAACAATATTAGCACAAACCCTTCTTTTCAATGAACTAAGAGAAATTAGTAGTATAACTATCATATATATATTCTCCATTCCCCCCTCTTACTTTCTCTTTCCTTTTAGTTTCTTCCCACTTTGCAATATCTGTTATACATTTGTATCTTATTTATTGTTTCCACTTCTCACATTAGGGAAACAATGTGATAGTTGCACATGTATGTCTGGTTTATTTCATTTATGAGTACTGTTTTGAGTTATAGCCATTTACCTAGTAAAGGCTCCAGTTTATCCTTCTTTATGGCTGAGTAGTACTCCATTATATAAAAAGACCATATGTTTTTTTTTTAAACATTCCTTGGTTGATGGACATTGGGTTGTTTCAAATATTTAGCTATTACAAACTGTGCTGCTATAAACACGGATGCGCATATATCACAATGGTACTATATTTTTAATTCTTCTGGGAAGATAGCAAGAAGAGTAATATCTGGGTCAAATGAAACCTCAATTCCTAGCTTTTTAAGGAATCTTCACACTGATTTCTACAGTGGTTGCTCCACTCTGCACTCCCATCAACAGTGGAGAAGGGTTCTTTTCCCACATAGCCCCTTCAACATTTGTTATTGGTTGATTTCCTTTTTAAAAAAGAGGGAAAAAAAAAACTGGAAACAATACAGAATTTCACTAAACAAAATGATAAGAATTGAACAGTGGTTGTTATATTGCATAATATTGTCTTAAAATTAGTTTAGATTACCAGATTTAAGCATACAAGATTGGTCAAAAAAGTTGATGCCAGGGAGATGGCTCAGTAGAGTAAGCGCTTGCCTAGCAAGCACAAGGGCCTGAGCTCAATCCCCAGTTCCACAAAAAAAAAAAGTTGTAAGGAATTTTAAAAAGTAAAGCAAAAAAGAAAAATTAAGCATTAACTGCTCCTTTCAATACACCAGGAGAAATCAGATTTTTTTAAGTATATTCTTTATATGTTCTCCATAGTAATATTTTCTTAATTTTTTTTTAATGTATTTGGTACAGGATCTTTCTACACAGCTCAGACTTCTAGTGAGTCTCCTGTTTTCACCCCACCAGCGCTGGGATTATGGGCGTGTGCCGCCACGCCCCGTTTTGGTGGCTGGTTCCATGGGCCTGGGTCAGAGCCAGCATAGCATGTGATACCCAGGATCAAACTAGTGTCCAGAATAATCTTTTCTATGAGGAACAGCTGTCAAACAGTTCTTCCACCTTGTGGGTTTTCTGTCCACTCTAGATCGTTTCTCTTCCTATTCAAAAGCTTTTTGAATAAGTGCCGCCTGGCAAGCCTAAGGTCCAGAGTTCAATCCCCAGTACCACCAAAAAGAAAAAAACAAAACTCAAAATCTTTTTGATGAGATCCCCTTGTTGATTCATTGTGATACTTCCTATGCCATTGCAGTTCTGTTTATAGTTTTTGCCTATATCAGTGTCTCCAGGAGTTTTACCTATTCTGTCTTCCAGCACATTTAATGTTTCTGACTTAATTTTGGATCTTTGATCCATTTCAAGTTTAGTTTAGTTCGCGGTGAAAGATGCAGATCCAGTTTCAGTCTTTGGCATGTGCGCAGTCAGTTTTTCCTGCATCATTTATTAAACAGGCTGTATTTCTTCCAGTATATGTGTTTGGTACCTTTGTCAAACATAAAGTGGCTGAGGATGTTTGGAGTTCTTTCTGTATCTTCTAATCTGTTCCACTGATCTGTGAGTCTTTTTAATGGGGTTGTTTTGATTTGGATTTTGCCAATACCATGCTGTTTCATCTCCGTAGCTTTATAGTATAATTTAAAGTCAGAGATTGTGATGCCGCCTGCTTTTGCCTTTGTTGCCCAGAACTGCCTTTGCTATTCTAGACTTCTAGTCTCAAATGAATTTTAGGACTGTTTTCTCTAATTCTGTGACATAGGCTACTGGAATTTTTATCAGAATGGCATTAAATCTGTGTAACAGTCCTGGAAGTGTGGTCATTTTCACTATATTGGTTCTTCCTACCCAAAAGCAAGGGCTATCTTTCCATTTTCTGATGTCCTTCAGTCTCCTTTTGCAGTATAGAACTTTTTTACACCCTTTGTTAGATTGATAGATTGTTGGGTATTTTAATTTTTTGGATGCTATTTCGTTGTTGTTGTTTTGTTTTGTTTTTGGCAGAACTGGGGATTGAACTCAGGCCCTTGTACTTGCCAGGCAAGCACTTATTCTACTGAGCCATCTCCCCAACCCTTGGGTGCTATTTTGAAAGGTGGTGTTTCCCTAACTTCTCTCTCAGTGAATTTGTTATTTATGTATAGGAAGGTTATTCATTTTTGAGTGTTGAGTTTGTATCCAGCTACACTACTGAATTTCCTTATTAAATCTAGCAGTTCTTTAGTGGAGTTTTGGGTCTTGTATATAGAGTATTATTTCATCTGCAAATAATGATAATTTCACTCCTTCCTTTCCTATCCTTATTCCTTTTATTTCTATAACTTGTATAATTGCTCTAGCTCAAGATTCCAGGACATCCTGTCTTATTTCTGATTATAGAGAGAAACCTTTCAGTTTTTATCCATTTAGTATGATGTTGGTTGCTGGTTTGTCATACATGGCTTTTCTCATATTGAGATAAGTATCATCCATTCCAATTATCTCTTAAGATTTTTATCATAAGGGTGCTAGACTATGTCAGAGCTTTTTCTGCATCTACAGGGATAATCATATGATTTTTTTTGTCCTTGACTCTGTTAATATTGTGTATTACATTTATTAATTTACATACGTTTGGCAACCCCAGAATCCCTGGGATAAACCCCACTCGGTCGTGCATAATCTTAATGATTTGCTACATTCTATTTGCCAGTATCTTATTCAGGATTTTCATATTGTGTTCATTATGAAGGGTGGCCTGTAATTCTCTTTTCTTATTTGGGCACTTCTCTAGTTTTGGTACCAGGAAATGGTTGCTTGCAGGGGAAAAAAATTGGGAGTATTTCTTCCCTTTCAATTTCATTAAAGAGTTTGAGAAGTAGTCTAAATTTCTTATAGAATTTAGCAGTGAATCCACCAGAGCCTAGACTTTTCTTTGTTGGTAAGTTTTTAATTACATCATTAATTTCTTTAATTGATAATGGTTTATTTAGGATTTTTATATCTTCCTGATTCAGCTTTGTTAATTCATGTGTATCTAGGACTCTGTCCATTTCTTCTCAGAGTAGGTTTATATGATCTGTATTTCTGGAGGGTACATTGTGATTTGGCCCTTTTCACTCCTGCTGGCACAGATTTGACTCTTATCTATTTTTTATAAAATAGGATAAGCGTTTGTCTATTTTATGTAATCTTTCAAAGAACGAGTTCAGGACCAGCAAGATTGCTCAGCAGACCAAGTGCCTGCTTTGGCAAGCGCAAGGACCAGTGTCCGATCCCTCGTCCCACATCTTGCCAGCTCCGCCCCCAGGGCTGTCTGTGAATGAGTCCAGGCGTGGTGGCACATTACCTGTAATCCCAGTGCTGGGGAGCTGAAAACAGGAGGATCTCTCTGAGTCCAAGCTACATAGTGAAACCCTATAACAAATACATAAAAATGAAAAGAAAAAAATCAAAGAATTTTTCGGCTTTTTGTGTTGTTTTCTTAGTCTCCAATGTGTTCATTTCTGCTGGACCTTTTAAGTTTTCTCCCCTGTAGGACCTTTTGGCTTAGCCTGCTCTTTTTTTCTAGAAGTTTGAGGTTCACCATTAAGTCATCTATTTGTGCTTGCTTTGTTTTCCTGAGACATGTATTCAGTGCCACAAATTTCCCTGTTAGAACTGCTTTCATTGGATCTCCCTATTGTCATTATGATTTAATTATAGAAACTGTCTAATAAGTCCATTTGTTCAAAATCTTTGTTCAGTTTTAAAATTTCATTATTGATTTTTTTTGTCTAGTTGATCTGTCTTCTTGTGACAGTGGGGGTATCTAAGGTCCCCCCAACAACAATTGTAATAGTACTTACTTACTTTTTTTCATGTCTATTAATATTTGTTTTATGTAGTAGAATGCACTGGTATTTGTTGCATATATATTTATGATTTTTATCTCTTCCTCTTGGATTTTTCCCTTTAAAAGAATGTGGTAACCTTTTTCTTTCTTAGTCTTGGCTTTAAATTCATTTTGTCTGCAAAAAGAATAGATACCATGCTTTTTTCTGGGTTCCAGTCACATGAAGTTTTCTTTTTTGTTTTTTGTTTGTTTGTTTGTTTTTGCTATTAATCCTTTATGTATTTTTTTTGTTTTATTGAAGTACAAATATAAATGAGACAGTTTTAAGATACCTTGACAAGATTGATTTGATAAATTAATACATTGCAAACTGTTTTCATAATGTTTTGGTATCATAGAAGGTGCATACGTGATATTATACTTACAGACATTATTATACCGTATGTCTCTTATCAGTAAATTAAGAGTGCAGCTGTTTGCGTATCTTTTTTTTATACGTAAATTACATCAAAGATTCAATAATTAATACTTTCTACCTTGTTAAAAAACAGTGGTTAGATGCCAAGAAGTAGGTGGCAATGCCTTAACCATATGCGTGTTGTCAGGCCCTAGGGCCTCTTCCATCCTTGTCAAGGAGAGTGCTAACCTTCTCTCCTTTCAGACAACACTCGCATGAAGTTTTGCTTACTATCCTTTGACTTTTAGTCTGTGAATTTATTTTCTAATTTAATGTATTTTTGTATGAAGCCTATTTTGCTTCTTGATCCATTTTGCCATTTTATGTGTTTTGATTGGTGAATTGGGACCATTAACATTGGTGGTTATAACTGATATGTATTGACTTACCCTTGTCATGTTATTTTCCTGTTGTTGGTATCCTCCTTTTTTCCCCTCCTTCTATTGACTTCTTTGCCTTGCTTGGATTCCCTCTATCGGGGCTCATGAATATGTAGTCCTTGTTATCTCTTTCTGGAATGTTCTTCAAAACATTTTGGAGGGCTGTTTTGCTGGTCACAAATTTCCTCAGATGTTCTTTTTCTTAGAAGTATTTTATTTCTCCATCAGTTTTGAAAAATAGTTTGTGGAGTACATCAATCTGAATTTAGAGTTGTTTTCCTTTAGAGCTTGAAATATTTCACTCCAAGTTCTCAACCTCAGCATTTATGCTGAAACTTCAACTGTGATTCTGATGGGCTTTTCTTTATACTTGATTTACTGCTTTTCCCTAATAAATTTTAAGATTCTATTCTTGTATTGAGCTTCTAGACTAGGTTTTTTGTTTTTTTTTTATTTTTGTTTTTGTTTTTTTTGACTAATTGGAATTCTATTTGCCTCACTTACTGTATGTCAGGATTTTTTTTCTCTTCCAGGGGAATTTTCTACCATGACCTCTGTGAACAGGTTTTTATATACATTTGTGCTATCTGCTATGTTTTTATTTACTCAAATAACTCTTTTTAAGTTATTCTACTTTTCCTTATGTAGCAGTTTACTATATTAATTTCTCATGGTCCTTTTTTTTTTTTGGCAGAATCAGGGATTGAACTCAGACCCTTACGCTTGCCAGGGAAGTGCTTATTCCACTGAGCCACCTCCCAGGCCCCCCCTTACTATTTTGAGAAATAGTTCTTTTCATGATTGTTAACCACAAGCCTGTCTTCTATATTTGAGATCCTGCCTTCATGTTAGCTTATCCTGCTGCAGATACTTTAAATGGAATTTTTATTCTCCTAGATATCTGATTGAATCTGCCTTATGAATTCCATCTCTTTCCTATGTGAGTATTCATAGTTTCTGTATATTTCTTAAGCTCTTCTTTGTTTTTCTATTTCTTTTTAATCTGGGTCTGCTCTATATTCACTAAGCATAATACTCATTGTGGACACCATCTCTGCAGTTATTTGAGAAATTGTTTCTGATTTAATTTTTTTCTAGCGCCTCATTCAATTGCTTTGTTGTTTCCACTCTAGAGAGACCAGGCTGCTGGCTTTTGATGCCACACCTCATTGTACCCTGGGTTTGACTTTGATGAACTGGATGTCTGGGGTTATATCTCACTTATGTTTTCATTTTGTCTTTCCTTCTTTCTTTTTTTCTTTCTCTTTTCCTTTCTAGTTTAATTCCTGGGGTGATGATTATAAATTGCCTTTAGTGGGTTGCTTTATTGCTTGTATTTGTTGGGGAAAAGAAGCAGCTGCCTGCTTGGCCCAGCCCCTGGTCCTTTGGCACTGTGCCATGGTGGTTTCTATGATCCATAGTCAGTCTTGGAATACTAGGAAGAATGGCAGTTTAGAACAATTATGTGACTTCTGGGTATTGTGGTACAAACGACAATAACAATAGCATCAAATACAGCCTAGAGAATGACAAACTGAGGTAAACATTATTTTGCCACCTTTAGCTATATGAATTAGATTTGTGGTTATACAATAAAATCTACTCCCAGCAATCCCCTCTCCCAGCGATCCCAGGGCCCCAGAACCAGCACAGCTCAGCCAGGAACCAACAGAGCAGAACCACAGGAGCTCCAGCAAAAAGGAACTGAACACAACAGCTAGATCCAGGCCAGGCATAACTGGATAATCTCAAACTTAATAGACTGGTGCCCAAATCTCATTACATGCTAATGTTATAGCAGCACCAGAGCTCTACACCAAACGTCAGAGGTCAGAAATTATTTTGCTATACAAAATGACAAAGACAAAGAGAAAATTGCAATCTCAGGCCTCCAGTCCACTGGTAAGTGCAGAGGACACTAGCTCAGCTGAAATGAATGAATTAACAGATACGAAAGCAAAGGAACAACAGCAGAAAAGTATAGAAGAACTCAGACAAGAATTAATTTCTGAAATAAAAAAAGAAATATCTGAATACATAGCATCTGAATTAAAGAATCAGATGCAGAAACATCAGGGGGAAAACCAATGCTCACCCAGAACAAGTGCAGAGAGCACTGTTCCAGGTGAAACATATGAATTAACAGCATCTGAAGCAAAGAAACAACAGCAGAAAGGTCATGAGGAACTCAAAGCAGAAATAATTTCTGAAATCAAAAAATAATTCTTTGAAAAAAAAGAATTCTTTGAAATCATAGCATCTGAAATACAGAAACAAGTCCAGAAATATACAGAGGAAACCCAACTTGGAGAAACTCTGCAGAAAAAGAATTCATAACTACCTCGAAAGAATACATGGATAAAAAAAAAAAAATAGAGATCAGAAATATGATGGATTCCTTGAATGAGCAATACAGAAAAGAAATACAATCCATGAAACAGAGTCAAAGAGATACAGAAGAACTAAAAATACCAATCACGAGTCGACAAAACTGTTTGAGTGAAGGCGAACACACAGTTTCAGATCTTGAAAACACTGGTGCAGCTAGTGAAAAGGTGAGAAAGGATCTCTTAAAAACAACAAGAATGCAGGAAAAAATAATCCATCACCTGCAAGGTAATGCCAGGATGAACAATGTGAGATTAATTAGTATCAATGAGAACGAAGGAGTGAACACAAATGACATAAAAAGAATTTGGGGAGAAGTAATCGCAGAAAACTTCCCAAATATGAGAAAACAATCCAATATTCAGGTCACCAAATCATACGCCAAATAACTTCAACCCAAGTAAAAACACACTGAGACATATAATAGTCAAGATCCCAGAAATCCAACACAAAAATAATATACTGAAAGCTGCTAGAGAGAAGAAGCAGATCACATTCAAAGGAAAACCCATCAGAATTACAGCCAACTTCTCTACACAAAGCATGAAGGCAAGGAGAGCATGGAGCAGAGTTCTTCAAGTCCTGCATGAAAACAAATTCCAGCCCAGACTACTCTACCCTGCAAAACTCTCTTTCAAGTTTGATGGAGAAGTGAAATCTTCCACGACAAACAACAGCTAAAGAATTTCATGATGACAAAGCCATCCCTACAAAGGCTGCTGAAAGATGTTCTAGAGAGAGACCACAATGACCAGAACTCCACAAATGAGAACGGGAGGAACCCACTAAACAGGACAGACAATTAAACATAGGATACAAAGGAGTAAACAGATAAATATCATGACAAACATAAGTCAACACATGTTAATTATAACCATCAATGTAAATGGACTCAATTCTCCAATTAAGAGAAATACACTGGCACAGTGGATTAGGAAACAAAATCCAACAATATGCTGTATACAAGAAACACACTTAACTCAAAAGGACATTCATAGGCTCAGAGTCAAAGGATGGAAAACAATACTACATGTCCCTGCACCTCAGAAAAAAGCAGGAGAAGCAATTCTGTTCTCAGACAGTCTCAACTTCAAACCACATAGGATCAAACGAGATAAAGAAGGCCACTATATATTGGTCAGGGGAAAACTTCAAGAGTAAGAGGTAACACTCATAAATATCTATGCACCAAACACAGGAGTACCCAACTATGTAAGACAAATCTTACTGGACATGAAAAACCTAATATCTAAGACCACAATCTTAACAAGAGACCTTAACACACCCTTATTTCAAAAGCCAGACAAAAAAGTAGCCAGGAAGTAGCAGAACTGAACCAGAGCTTGGAACAAATGGACCTGCTGGCCATATACAGAGTGTTCCACCCAACCACAACTGAATACACATTTTTTTCAGCTGCACACGGGTCATTCTCCAAAATAGACCACATACTAGTCCAGAGGTCATGCCTAAGTATATGCAAGAGAACAGAAATTATCCCATGCATGTTATCTGACCACAGTGAAATGAAACTGAAATTAAATGACAAAAGAAACCAGAAAAACCCACTAAATTCATGGAAATTAAACAACACCCTACTCAGCAATCAATGGATCACAGAAGAAATTCAACAAGAAATTCAACAATATCTACAATTCAATGAAAATTCAAGCACAACTTACCAGAATTTATGGGATGCGATGAAAGCAGTTCTTCACAGGGAAAATCATAGCTATAAACTCACACATTAGGAAAACAGAACGGGAACAAATAAACACCCTAATGTTGCACCTCAGACATCTAGAAAAAAGAAGACCAAACAAAAACCAGAGCACAAAGATGGGAAGAAATCATAAAGATTAGAGCAGAAATTAATTCAATTCAGATGAAGAAAACAGTTCAAAGAATCCACAAATCAAAAAGTGGGTTCTTTGAAAGACTAAATAAAGTTGATAAGCCTCTAGCCAGCCTCATCAAAAATAGGCAAGAAAAAATTCAAGTACATGCAATAAGGAATGAAAGGGTGAAATCACCACAGACCCAGCAGAAATTCAGAAGATTATCAATAGTTACTTCGAGAATCTTCACACTCACAGAATAGAAGACTCAGAAGAAATGGACAGATTCCTCGAAAGGTACAAATTACCAAAACTGAACCAAGAAGATATAACAACTCTCAATAAGGCAATAACAGCCAATGAAATACGAAACGTAATAAAAAGCCTACCGACAAAGAAAAGTCCAGGTCCTGATGGATTCACAGCTGAATTCTACAAGAAATTTATACAAGATATAATCCCTACACTCCACAAACTCTTCAATGAAATTGAAAAGGAAGCAGTCCTCCCAAAATCATTTCTGGAGGCAAGTATTATACTCATTCCAAAACCAGGGAAAGAGACAACCAAAAAGGAGAACTACAGGCCAATCTCCTTCATGAACATAGATGCAAAAATACTCAATAAAATCCTAGCAAATAGAATACAGCAAATCATCATGAAGATCATACATCATGACCAGGTAGGATTCATCCCAGGGATGCAAAGATGCTTCAGTATTCAAAAATCTATAAATGTAATACACTATATTAATAGACTGAAATCTAAAAACCACATGATCATCTCAATTGATGCAGAGAAAGCTTTTGACAAAGCCGAACACTCATTCATGTTCAAAGTCCTACAGAAAATTGGAATAGATGGACTCTACCTTAACTTAATAAAAGCCATCTATGACAACCCAAGAGCTAATATAATCCTAAATGGGGAAATATTAAAATATTTTACTCTTAAATCAGGTACAAGACAAGGATGTCCTCTATCACCCCTCCTATTCAATATAGCTTTGGAATCCTTAGCAACAGCCATTAGTAAAGAGGGAGAAATAAAGGGAATAAGAATAGGTAAAGAAGAAGTTAAATTATCACTATTTGCAGATGACATGATACTTTACTTGGAAGACCCCAAAAATTCCACCAAGAAACTACTAGACTGATACGGAAATTCAGTAGCATAGCAGGATACAAAGTCAATACTGAAAAGTCAGTAGCATTCCTCTACACAGATAACAAGCACACTGAAAGGGAAACAGTAGAAATAATACTTTTTTTACTATAGCACAGCAGGAAATGAAATACCTTGGAATTCACTTAACCAAGGAAGTCAAAGATCTTTTCACAGAAAATTATAACACCCTAAGAAAAGAGGTTATAGAGGATTTCAGAAAATGGAAAGATGTTCCATGCTCCTGGATAGGAAGAACCAACATCGTGAAGATGGCCATACTCCCAAAATTGCTGTACAGGTTTAATGCAGTTCCTATCAAACTGCCACCAACATACCTCCCAGACCTAGCAAATCATTTCTAAAATTTATTTGGAACCACAAACGACCTAGAATAGCAAAGGCAATCTTGGCCAATAAAGACAAGGCAGGAGGCACCACAATTCATGACTTCAAATTATACTACAAAGCCACTGTGATAAAATCAACATGGTATTGGCAACAAAATAGACCTGAGGATCAGTGGAATAGATTAGAAGATGCAGAGGCATCTACGAAAACACTCAGCCATCTTACCTTCGACAAAGGGGCTACACAAGCTCACTGGAAGAAAGATAGCCTTTTTGACAAATGGTGCCGGAAAACCTGGCTTTCTACATGTGGAAAACTAAAACTCGACCCAGCTCTATCACCATGCACTAAGCTAAAGTCAAAATGGATTAAAGACCTAAACATTAAAACAGAATCACTCAATCTCCTGGAAGACAAAGTAGGAGGAACTCTTGAAGACATAGGGGTAGGTAAAGAGTTCATGAACAAACATATATTTACAAAGGAAACACTTGAAAGAATCAACAATTGGGATCAACTCTTCTTGAGGAGTTTCTTAACGTCAAAAGAAATTGTCAACAAAGTGAACAGACAACCCACAAATTTTGAAAAAATCCAAACTAGTAAGCAATCAGACAAAATTCTGCTGTCTAGAATATATAAAGAGCTAAGATATAATGGGGCCCTCAAATTTAAAGACCCAATTCAGAAATGGGCACCTGACATGAATACACACTTCTCAAAGGATGAAATTAAAGAAGCGAGTAAATATATGAAAAAATGCCCCACATCGCTAGCCATCCGTGAAATGCAAATAAAAACAACACTGAGATACCATCTCACTCCAGAAAGAATGGCTTTCATGAGGAAATCAACCAACAACAAATGTTGGAAAGGTTGTGGGAAAAAGGGAACACTTCTCCACTGCTGGTGGGCATGTAGACTGGTACAACCATTGTGGAGATCAGTGTGGAGACTCCTCAAAAGAATAGGACTGGAAATCCCATTCAAACTGGCTATCCCCCTACTGGGAATTTTCCCAGAGGAACTGAAAACATTATATCATAGTGATATATGTGTACCTAAGTTTATAGTAGCACAATCTGTGAGAGCAAAATCTTGGAAACAACCAAGATGTTGTCACATGAGGAATGGTTGAAAAAGATGTGGTATTTCTATATAATGGAGTATTACTCAGCTATAAAGAATGATAAGCTTGAAGCATTTATACTGAAGTGGATGCCACTTAAACGTATACTTGTAAGTGAAATTAAAACCAGACACACATGTGCAAATATCATATAGTCTCCCTAGTATAAGAAATCAAAACAAGAAATACAAATAGAAATGTACAACAACAACTAAAGACAATTGAGGCAGATAGCACAAAGTGAACGGCATATGCTGCAGGGTACTAATTAGCTTTTCTTCTGGATCGTTAAGAACCTAACTTCATAGATCAAAATTGGAGAAATAGAAGAGCCACAAGGCCAGCCAACATTTTGACCCTAGCCTTTCAAGGTCAGCGAAGTTTCAGGGCATAGGAGAACCTGTACTGTAACATCATGAAACTCAATTGTGCCCCAAATTTTCTGATCAAGGAGATTATGGAGCCACAGAAGAAAGAGATTGATGATGTGTAGCGTGCCTGAGGAGAGTCACATGGAGAGAAAACTTTCTCTCAGGCTCTCATAGAGAGCAAACTGGTCAAGCATTGGCTGTGACTCATCTGCATGGATGACACAAAGGATCTACAGAGTAAGGTACGGGATTACAAGATAAACCCTGAGGAGACTTCACTGACCTCATCAGAAACAAAAGCTACATCTTTTGCTACATAGGTCTTGATCTATCTTGGTCTTAACCATCCAGCAGAAAAGTATAACAATGAGGTATATAATGTGGGGGCATAATAATAAGTTGAACTGTAAATTGCTATAGTCAACAACTTCTTCACATAACTCACTATTATTGTGGAATGCTGGACTGTGTTGGACTGTATCACTGAGTTCAGGCACCTAAATTGGCTTACTGACAATGGAGTGCTCATCTTTGACAGGTCTAGACAAAAAAAAGGGGGGGGTATAAAAAAGGAAGAATCATGATGTATGTATCAGCATATCTGCATAATATCAAACAGTACAGTTATGATAAATATGCCATGTTTCTGCATAATTCTATGAGAAGCAAGATTTGCACTAATAGTGGTTGGACAAGGTATTATGTTGGCTTCTAGTACTATGGACATACACTAGGGAGATAACAAGGTAGAAAGTGTTAATTATTGAATCTATAAAAAAATAAAATAATTATATAGCTACACTCTCTTCATTCACTGATTAGAGACATCTGATATAATAATGCCTGTAAGTATAATATCATGTATGCACCTTGTATGACACCAAAACATTACGAAAACATTTTGTAATGTATTAATTTATTGCTACTTGTTCTTCAATAAAAATAATTTTAAAAAAAAGAAAAAAGAATAATTAAATAACTATATTAAATTAAATCTAAAACAAACCAAAAAAGTATATGTCTTCATGTATCAATGGTTTCAGGGAAGCCTTTTCATCCAAATTAGCTTCTGAAAAAGAAATGTCTTCAGGAGCTAAGGTATTGCTAAAAGTCTGCCAACCTGAGAAAAAACAGTAAGGACTGCTCACACTCGATGATGCCAGTTCCCAGAGTATAAACGCCTCCTTGCAGCGTCAGGAGTTTCCCATGATCTTCCCAGCAAACTGTCGAGTAGTTATCTTCTGGGGATCCAGCTAAGTGGAATCTGGCTATATTCTTGTATGCCTGCATGTACCTTTAAAAACCAAAGACAAACTTCACAACCTCCAAAGCTGTCTCTTCCTCTGCGCTCCCCTCCCATATTCTCCACTGCACACCAACAGACGTCAGCCATGGATTTCCTCAGCCCAGTAAAGTAGATGCCTCTTTTATTGCATGTTGTGGCAGGAGAGGCAGATTAAATTACTGAGGCTGTCAGAAAGGACAAGCACTGTACCATACATTATCATTATCACTAGTTTCTCAGGCAAAAGAAAATGCAGTAAATCCCTCAAATACAAGGCAATAAAGACCGCTGGCTTTTACTGTCATGACTGCCAGTGCCATTAACAGATAGTGACAGTGATGTGGCACTCTTAGATGTTGCTTGTATCTTTTCTGACAGTGTGTACATAAACCTGCCGGTGACATGACATGAGATCACATGACTGTTCAGATTTGATTCTGGTTCCTGGAGCTGTTTTCTTTTCCCAGGCATACAAGCAAGGTGGCATGACTTGTATCTTTAAAATAGGTATTTGTAAAAATACAGGATGGTCCTAATATAGCATATTCCTGAGTGACTTTTGTGGATTTTTTTTTTCTCTTGATATAGTGATCTACGTGGATAAAGAAAACAACCAAGAAAAAAGAGACATCTTAAAAGCTATACTACAGAAACAAGAGATGCCTAATAGAAGGTACATTTAAGCGGTAGAAATCATGTCAATAGGTATCTGAGGGCATGGTGTGGTTTAGAAAAGGGAAGAGGCCACACACAAGATGAGGAATCAGAACACTGGGTTCTCAGAATCACTGTCTGTTCTTGAATGAATTTGTGACCTCTGTGGGTCTCCCTCTCCCCTGTACCCCAAGGAATAAAGTGATCCCACCTCCTACACTGAATTAAGTATGATAATCCTGTAATATTGAGAGAACCAAAAAAACTGCAGCCTGTAGAAAGCCTCACTGCCAAATTAGCTGCAAAGAACAAAACAGGTGAAAGGAAGACTCACATGTTTATGTATAACTTCTTGTTCAATCACCTACTGACTGACCCTGGAAAAATACATAACATGCCTGGGCTTAATTTTCTCCATCTGTAAAATGGAGGTGACAATACTGTATAGGGGTGTGACGAGGATTAAGTTAGGTAATATATAATAATAGCACACAAGGGCGCCTGGCACATACCAAGATCATTGGAGTCACTGAAGTAGTGCTTTGGTGTAGCTCATCAACCTTGTAGACTTAGTCTTTCTGCTTAATAATTCATAATTATTTTTTAGCACATTTTCTGCCAAGCTTGAATGGGATATTTTGCAATTCTGGTTCAATAGAGAAATTCTTTCCAGAAGGGAAAACAACGGATCTTAGGAAATATGTGTGCTCTGAGCGCAGCAGCCTGAGCTAAATCCCCCAGGGCCCACTTGCTGCTAGATAGGCGCTTATCTCCCTGCTGCCCTCTTCTTCTTGCTTTTGTACCCTCGGGCTACCACAGCCTCTCACTGTCCTTGCCACCTTACAGAAGTCAAGCTCATTTCTTCCAAGAGGCTATGAAGTGAATGTTTCAAAGTTGCTTCCAAAGCCATAGTTTCCTTATTTCAAGAAGACTGCAATTCTTAGATATTAAGCTCTGAGAGTAGCCCTTCATCAGCTCCTTGAAATAAACATCATTTCTTTAGATCTCAGAAAAGAAGTACAAAACCCTATTAATAAGCCTGAGGTTCTGCTTTCCCAAGGTGGTAATAACTCAAGTTCATTTCTGTACCTCATATTGTTGAGCTTTGTGCATGGCCCCCTCAGAAACCACCAGCCCTGACTCCCCAGGCAGGTCACTAAACTGAACCATGCTGGCCATGACATCTGCTCCCACACAACCAGTCAGCTCACCTCCATCCAGGATGATCTCTGGTCCCATGTGCACATCCTGACTAGAACTTAGTAGTGTTTTTCTCTGCCTCTGTGTGCTCTTTATTCCTGAAGTTGTAGAACATAACTAACACTTCTTGAGAGAAGACAATTCTGTTTTCTCAAAAGTGGGGGTTTTTTTTCCCATTGAAATTCAAATTCTACTTTCCACTTAGACCTAACTTTCCTCAAAAGATACATACATTTGTACCAGAATAGGTAGTAATTTTTTAAAGTTCACAATACCTATAGTAGCTCCTATCCTGCATCACTATTTCTCTAAAAATGTCCAAACACCCCACAGAGACATGAATGTTCACATCAGTTTTTAGGAAAACCACAGATGTAAAGTGACTGACCTGTTGCTCAGGACTGTAGAGTGTGGACCGCTGTGGGAGAGGGTCACCTCCCTGTCCTGAGGAAAGAAGGGAGTTTCATTTGCATTTTCCATAGGCAAGGCCAGCTGTTATCCCAGCAGGTGTTCTCATGTTAAGTCCTCAGATATTATATTCCTTCACATTGCTTAAAGTAGCTCCTAGTTTCTAAGTTTTGTTTTGTTTTTGAGACAGTGTCTCATTGTGCAGTTCAGGCTGGCTTTAGACTCACTATGTAGTCCAGGCTAGCCTCAAACTTATACCAATCCTCCTACCTCAGCCTTCCAAGTGCTAGGATTAGGTATGCATCTCAAACAGCAAACCTGTTTGGAAGTGGTATACAAGCTACAATTAGAGAAGTCTGGCCAGTCTTGACCTTGACACATCTAAAGTAATCCACATTGCCTAATGAATTACATATAGTCCTTGTGCATTCTGCCCCATGCTGTATTTGGAAGTGAACAAGTGTCACTTTCAAAGAGAGGTAACATCTTGAAATGAGACTTCAAAAACTACCTTAAGACAGAGCTTCAACACTGACTCAAAGTTGCTTTTTTCTCTCTCTTTAGTAGTGTTCTATTGAGCAGTGCTACCCCTGAGGAAGACAGCCCTGTAATAACAAGTAAACCCATTACATATTGTGATAATTAGTAACAGAAAATTAAACAAGTTAAATGCTCAAAAAAAGCTGAAAGCAAATCTGAGGAGGCAACATTTAAGCTGATTTATGAGAGAACCCAATCAAGTCCCAGGAGCCCAGGGAAAGTTGTTCCAGACAGAGGGAGTTCCCATGTGGAGGAGCAAAAGCAAATATTCTAGGCCCAGCAGGGAGGGTCTCAAGGCTGGTCCCAGAGAAAGGGATCACAGGAGAGGAGGGAAGAGGAGGAAGAAGCAGGCCCAGAGCCCTTGGCACCTGTCCGGGTGTCCATCCACACCCTGAGACTGGACTGTAGCTCTTCAGGACATACATGAGACAAGTTTCAGCTCTTGTAGCAGGTTTGAAGGTAAGAGGGAGGCTGGGTTGGTGTCTGCGTGCATGGGTGCACTTTGGCCTTGTCCAGACTCTGTAGCTTTTATTCTAGTGAATTCTCTTCCCTTTTGAGCTTATACTTTTGTACATTTATTTTTGATACCTTGTTTTGCTGTTCACAAAATTTAAAGCCAGAAATACTACCTTTTTATACTCCTAGCCATTTCTCTGGAACTTGGAGTTTTTCTTCTCATTTGATCTTAGCATCGTCTCTTTCATTCAGTAGAGACAATAGCTTGTATTTATAAAGGAAAGTGGCTCTCATCCTTAAGTATGAGATAAAAGACACATAAATACATGGAACTTGCACATCACTCTTACATTCTGGAGAGCCTTGAGGTTTTCTTCAGCACTTGTGTTGTAAAATGTGCATCACATATCACCTTCACTTTTTCTTCTTCCAAGAACATTCATTTAGGAAAACATTTTCATCAACATTTCATCTAGTTGAGTGACATAATCAGTGTATAATTTGCAAATCTAACTTTTCAATTGAAACAAACTTTCTCATGACTTTTTCTGTCTGTATGAGCTTCTCTACCTAGATTTAAACTAATTATACAAAAGCAAACATTTCCTTAGTGCTTATATTCATCTTACTGCTTGCTTGTATCATCTAATCCTTATAAAAGCTCTTTGAAATAGGTATAATTATTCCCATTACATAGATAAAGAAACTGACACCAGAGAAGTCAAGTATTGTGTTCAAAGTCACAGCTAACCAGGTAGAAAAGCAAGAAGGAGGCTGCTTTTCTACTCCATCTTAAAATCTACGCTATCTTAACCCCTTTGTCTTAAAGGTATAAAATATGAATATCCATGTGAAGGCCAGGAGTCACTCTTTGTAATTATTATCTATTAATTTTGACTTCCACTTAAGGGATTTCCATTTTCAATTCAGAATGTACTGCTAACTAAAAACAAGGACTTGGTAAAGGAATGAAATATTGAATGTTTATTTTCAGCGAATTATATTAAAACATTGTCATGTTTACCTATAAATATTTGGAAAGGATTTTATTTATATTTCCCAAGGCATGATTTCCCAGAGATTTAAATTTTTATGTTTCTTGTTTTCTTTCTGATTTGGGAGAGATATATTTTGAAAAGTTTAAAATGGTAAAGTTTACAAGCATTCGTGGTTTAAGCTGTGCTTCCAAGATGTATCAAAAGAGTACTTAACTGTGAATTCCTGTCATTTGGTCAGTCCAAGTGTGTTTGGCCTCAACACAAGCCACTAATTCAAATCAGTTCCATCAGAACCCTATAATTATATGTCTAACAGTAAAATAAAACTTGGATTCTATGATTGTAAGTTAAAAGATTGCTGAAGTAATACAAACATTTGATATAGCTATTGGGCAGAGCTGCAGCATTTATCTAATGTGACTCAGAATGTTGACTCAGGAGCCTGATCTCTGCGTTTTGTAGAACACATACAGTTGGTTAAATTGCCTACTCCAACTTCAGAGCTATACATTGCTAAAGAAAATGATGCCTTCTATAAAAATCACTGACCACATACCTTTATTCATTTTGTACTTTCAGTCTTGAAAGTGGAAGTGTCAGACTGTAATTAGATAGTGTGTAACAGAGTGACTGTCTGGTCATTCTCCTGACCTCACTTTGTTAGATTCTCAAGGTAAAAGCCAGTATTCAGTGCATGGGAAACCTTATTTGAAGGCTCTTACACTGCTAATAGTTCATGTAAAAACTTATCTAAAATCCTGTAATTTTCTTACGTCAGGATTTCATACATAGTGATAAATCAACATGAGATTTGGTTTTATGATGATCTTTGGTGATGATTTGCTCTGTCCTTGCACCTTCTTAGTGTTCGCTTCACTGTGGTCAGTGACCCAGCAGAAGATGAGCAAGATCTGGAGTGCGAGGACATCGGCATTGCCCATGTCGACCTCACAGACTTGTTTTGGGAAGGGAGAGACATCATAGAGCAAAATATCAACGGTATGAGTGGAAGTGTTACTCACTTTGTACAACCAATGATTGCTAAAGTCAGAACTCTATTAAAACCTTCTCTTTGTGGGCCTTGAGGGAGTTGAGTCACACATCAGTGGAATCCTTCACAGTTCCAGCGAACTTCTGTTGAAGCTAGAAGCCTCTCCACCCATCCCTCCCATGTCCTCACCCTCTGCCTTCCTTTGAACTGATAGAAATTTTAAAATAATTAATAGAGCTTCACAAGGAATTATGCATTTTTTAGTCTTGGTGGGGAGTGGAAATTTTTTTTAGATGTTGTTTATGAAAGCCTCATTTCAGCTCAGGCACTTAGCCTTAAGAATGTTATTCTGTTTATGTTTATAGAAAGCTCATTTCAGCAAACACTTAGCCTTCAGCATGTTATTCTGAGTGATTATTGTGGTGCCTTTCACATGGCTTCTTGTTAATTCAGTGCTACAGTACAGTGATGTAGTCACTTAAGTGATGGGGTGTTTTGGGGCTCATTTCCCAGCAGGACTTCATCAGGATTAGGGGGATTCCTGACAGAATATGCTGCCTCAAATTTCTATTTCATTAGGTGTGATTCCAAGCAGTGCTTAATCTCTACACTCTGTCCCTGTATAACATATTTAGAATATGCTGGAAGAATTATATTTTCTGAATCAGGGCATTGACACTCATACTCAGAAGATGCCCTCGGCTATATAGGTTAAACAGAGGACATAGCTGTTGCCAGTCTCATGTGTTAAGTTAGCAGAGCCATTTCTAGAAAAATATCTGTGGTTTATTTACTGATTCATTCATGCATTCAACAAGCACTTCATTAAGCACCTCTTAATTATCATACTTGGCTTAAATGCTTAAATACTGCTTCAATTGGATGTGTGTCAAATGCTCACACATTTGATCTGGTATAAGTCTGGATCAAGACAAATAAATGACTAAATTAGACCAAATAACCAAATTGGGAAATCTTCATGTAGTTCCTCTAATCTTGTAGCAACATTGATTTATACAGAAGAAAAATATGAATACATTAAAATATTGATCTAAATGCTATTAGAAGCCAGGCATGGGAGTACTCGCTTGTAATCCCAGTACTTTGGTAGGCTGAGAAATGGGGGTTGTAAGTTTGAGACCAGCCTAGGCAGTTTAACAACTTAATGATACCCTGTCTCGAAATAAAATATGGAAAAAGGGTGGGAATGTAACTCAGTACAAAATCCCTGGGTTCAATCTCCAGTACCATAATTTTTTTAAGTCCTATTAAAGATTCCATATTAAAGGACTAAGAGAACCTGAAAAAAATGAGCAAAATTATCTCTATGTTCTTGACCTTTTTTTTCCCATCAGTTCTTCTTTTCTCATGAGACCACTAATGACCAAACTGGCTGACACAGACAGCTGTGACGGCTGAGAATTTTATTTGGGGAATGAGGCAAAAGATTAGGCACTGACCATGACAGAATGTTAATTCCTTGTTAGTTGGCACCTAGAAGGGAGCAGTCCCAATGGAAAGGTAAAATCTCAGAAAAATGGGCGAAGCATCATTCTGCCATTTTGCTTTTCCCATTACTTATTTCTCTACCTACATTTCTGTATACCAAGTTTTGTTTGATGGCATCTTTATCAATTTGCAGTTAAAACACAATCACCTGGGTGCAGTGGCCTATACATTTAATTACTTAGGAGGCTAAAGTACAGTTGCTTGACTCCAAAAATCTGAGGCTAGCCTGGAAAACAGTGAAAACCGGTCTCTTTGAACACATGCACACAGCAAACATATTACTTAAGTTCAAGGAAAACCATAAATAATAGAAACAAGAAACTACAAAGACTCATAGACACTATCAGCCTTACAGAGTCCAGGATGCTGGTCTTAGGTCACTAGCAAGTATCTCTGTCCAGAGTGCTGGCACCTCAGGTATGGAGTGGGCCTTGGAAAAGACCCTGGGCTTCAGTTGAACAGTGGGACACCATTCTCACAGGGAAACTCCATACGTACTCAAAAAGTTTAAGACTTTCAAAGCCATCCTATAGACTTTAAGATTCCCACATGTGCCATTTTAACTGTTTCTAATTTCACATAAAATCTTTAAATTTTATTTAGAAAGCTAAATAACCAATCTAAATTATGATGTTGTAAGTTCTTCACTGTGGTTTGTGTTCAGAAATTCATTTTTAAACTTTTATTTCTTGCTAGATTAGAAATTTGGATTCTTGTAGGAATCATTATCCTGTCATCTTTTCACTAAACTACAGAATTAGATCACTAGTTTCAAGTCCATAAACAATTATATGTGCAGTATATCTAAAATCTATAACTTCGTGTACCTATGACAAGATTGACTTTTTCAATCTTAGAGATGCCAAAAGATTTAGGGGCTTTTCAAGAGATATTTTTATCTTCTAAGCTGCTATTTTAGCTAGCCCATGTCGAGAGACATCAGTTGACCAACAGTAACACTTTCGTAATATTTTCTCCCTAGTTTTTGATGCACGAGCAGATGGTGAAAGTATCGGCAAGCTCAGGGTAACAGTTGAAGCCCTCCATGCCCTGCAGTCTGTCTACGAGCAGTACAGAGAGGACCTGGAGGCTTGAAAGACACTGCTTCTGAGGCATCTTCTACAGTACTTCTGAGTAAATGCACACCAGAAACCTCCTCCATGAGATCTTGTGTAGTGACTCTCCTGTATGTAATCTATAATTCATGGAGCTGGGAGGGGGAGACCTGGGTTTGAAATGTTTGAGTTTTGTATAGTTTTTCATTTGTTTATTTTTCTATTCCCTCTTTCCCATGACTGTTGTCCCTTGAGCCTCAAGTTCCCCACAGTGAGAATACCTTGTCAATAATTTATACCTACAAGGTAGCGTGAGAGAGCCTATTTGCATTTTCAACCTTTTCTTATGAAGAAATGAAATGCAATTCCCATTTTTATTTTTAATAAGCAAAAGCATAAATCTTGGAAAACCTATGAAAAAGAAATACTTTTATGCTATCCCTAATCGTCTCACTAAATGGAATCCCTATGATTAGCCTCATTAAGAGTTTTATACTGTGAAGATTTTATTAGAAGCAATATATGAAAATTACTTGGATTAATGTGTTAATCTTCCTCTTTAAAATGCTAATATCCATTTTATGCACATTAAAGCTCAGTATGCATTTTCTTTGATGCATGCAGTTTCTATCAATTAAATATAAAGAAGAAGACTTGGCACTAACTTATTAAGTTACTGCAAGTTTTTTCCTTAAAAATTATAAAACTTCTTACTTGTATTTTTATGTATATGTAATGGCAATATGGGATCAAAGCATGTATATAAATAAAGAGGGGATAGATAGATAGATAGATAGATAGATAGATAGATAGATAGATAATGAAATTTATACTTTGAAAACTTAGATTGGGACATAGAAAACATATTTAAAATATGACTCAAATTCGATATGCTTAGATAGACCTGAAAGGAATATCCTTTTTTTTTTTTTAATTTACATTAAGCTTATGCAGTGCTGGGGTGTATCTGGCTAACCAGATCCTCTAAAAGCAGCTCAGAAAGTTAATTTTCTAGCTTTTACCCAGTCTCACTGAAGGATTTAATTGATATTTTTAATGGAGCTGTGAATCAGTGCTGCAAAGGAATTGTCTCTAGAGGTCTAGAATATAATGCATTTAATTTTTTAATTTACTTTTTTATTTGTCATTTTCTTCAAAGGATTTTTATAGGCTGTGGGTTTTCACTGTTTGCAAACAGGCTATGTTCCTTCTTAAGCATATGTAAAGTATTCAGGGAGATAAGTAATTTATTAAAATCTACCTAATTTGCCGTGATATATTAAATCTCTGCTTCAGTGATCACAGACCATTTCATTTAGAGAATTAGGCATTCCCTCTTTGTGTGATTAAAGCTCTGGAAAATGAGTTCTTTGCTCCTATTTGTGAACATTCAAAGCCTGCTAATGGCAAGAAGATGGAATAGATTATGAGACAATTCATTACAGTTCAACAGGGAAAAAAAGCAGCTATAATGCAAAAATGCAAGTATGAATATCTGCATATAGTTTAAACCATCTGTGCTCTAATGGCTTCAATAATGACTCTCGTCTTCTAGAGGCTTTGAAATGACATCCGTACAATATTAATTTGTTGATGTACATTGTGGGACCAATAGAGTATGATCTGACCACAGAAATCTATAAATTCTGTCTGTACTATTGGGCCTTCCTGTCCTGGGGCCTGCCATCTCCAGGAGAATCTTGCTCTCATCAAACTCTGCAAATTTTCATAACAACTCATTCCTCTGGAACCTTGTAGAGACCACAAACATCTGGAGACAAAACCTCTCCAATCCTAGTAAACAACCACATGTTTGTTGTCACTTCAGCTGGCTCTGAGCTCATCCTTTTGGCCTCTCTTTCTAGCTTTCTTTGGCTTTCTGCAGTTACAGTGTCATTAAGGCCCATAATATTCCCTGCAGTAATTTAAAACAGCCAGATTATACCCTGGGATTAACTGAGTGGTTTTTGAGACATTTATTGTGGTATTCTCCCAGGAGGTTTGGATTATTGTTTTAAAATGTTACATCCCAAATGAAATACCCTTTCTACAGGGAAAAGCAGATTGTACTGACTTCTTAGGATCTTTAAGTGGACAGGGAAAGTTTTTATTAGAAAATTTCTGGAAGCTACTCAAGCACACAGAATGAATACCTCACATAAGATTAGAAAATTATCCGTGTTTCCATCACATTTATATTTACTATATTAAAAAGTCCTTTTCTAATTTTAAAATACTCAGCTTCAAATTCCAATTTGCACAACACTTTTCACATATAATGGCTACTGACGCATTTTCAAGCATGTAAAGACTAATGCGTGCACTCACATGGACATCAATTAGGATATTTCTTTGTGTTGTCTTGTGTTAATCAGCGTACAGTGCGCAGCACCCCAGCTTTTGGATTAAAGAGAGCTGTTCTTCCCTCAGCATGCAGGTCCTGTCTGGCAGAGCACAGGGTGGCCATGGGGGCGCTGCGGGGCGGGGACGCAGCTTTGGAGCTGTGGTGCTTTTTGTCTGGAAATAGAGATAAATAGAGATGTGCTGTGCTGTGCGGAGAGTGTGCTTTGCATGTTTTTCTGGCCTGCTGCAGCAGAAGTGTCAGAGGCCCAGCCACCGTCGTGGGAAGCAGTTGGCAAAAATAAGTTTTATGGTTCGCAGCGTGGTTTGCGTGGCGCGCAGTCTCCTCACTCGGTTTAGCACGCTTAGAAACCGTCATGGTTTGTTGCCATTTAACTCAAATTAGTTTTTAAAGAATAAATAGATAATATGTTTAATCAAGTAAAGAAAGGCCACACTGAAATCCTGCTGTCCCTGCCATTCATCTGTTACCACAAAATACAAATACTGGCTGTGCGTCGTCGGAGGCGCGTGGCCGGGCGCTGTCACGTGAGCAGCCTGCACCCGCGGCTGCTGCCGCACATAAATCACCTTGGTAATCTTACACCAAGGGCCGTGACAATGAAAACCAGTTCCTACACATGTTCTAACAAGAGTCTGATTAACATTTTTGTGGATGTGGAAAATAAGATTTTTTTTTAGTCAGACTGGCACTGTTGCCGAATTTAGAATGATTTCCTTATGTACTGAATAGCGAAATGTGGATTGTGTCTGAGAACGAACACACGGTTAAAATGTCATCTTTGTGTGATACCAAGAGAGAGCTTTGGGAATATAAAAGTATTGAATGATTGACAATATCTGGATGATAATTCATCATCAAAGATGAGAGTACACTTCAATAAGTCACCCAAGCCTGAAGGCCTCAGACTACCTTAACAAAGAAAAACTAAACTCATGATTTATTATAGATTGGGCAACCTGCCTAATTAAATCCATGAATGGGAGCAAACAGCTTTACATCTCCTTTGTTCAGAACAAAAACAACCTCCAGGTCAACCAGAAAGCTAAAAAATATCAAAGCATTAGAAACAAGTGTTTTAAAAACTAAAAACATAGAATTAGAAAACATCTCCTCATGCTAATCACTTTTATCTTGCAAGCTAGAATTTTCACATTCATTTCAAAGCACCAGTCTGACCTCCTGGAAGACTGGGCCCACCCTACAGCCCTGGCTGCCTTTTGTTCCCACCCCTCCTTTTCCACATGGCATTCACTAAGGTGTGAAGCCTGCCTCTCCTTCAGGCTCTGGGAAGTGGAGTCTGGGACTCCTGAACAAAGCATGACCTCTTTCCAGAGGCAGATGGCTTCTCAACCTACAGAAATTCCCATTCTCATTCCTTTACCACCATTACTTCCATCTTTAGTAGGTACCATTGGTTTTCTTTTTAAATAATATTTAGCATCGTGATTTTATTTATTCTGTCATCTACTTTGTTAACACCTGTAAAAGGTTAATGAGAGCACATTTTGTTGTGGTGAGGATCAAACCCAGGGCTTATACATGTGAAGCATGTGTTTTACCAATAAGCTATACGTACTCTAGTACTGTTCCTTTTTATCACTTCTTTTGTGGTGCTACCACATGTCTTTAGATGCCAGCATCTAGCTAGGCAGTACTTAGGAGGCTGAGACAGAAGGATGGTGAATTCAAGGCCAGCTTGAGCTATATAGCAAGACCCTGTCCCAAAAAAACACAAGATACTCACATCTGTCACAGGTCCAGGGGACTTGCTACAACCTTCCTTTGTGTTAAGACATCTTTTTTAATTTTTATTCTGGGAGGAGTTTTCTCACCAAGGAAGAAAGAAGTTGTAAAGACAAGAGAGACATCTTGAGTATGTGAACATTAAGGCACAGTGACAGTTTTCATTATCAGACTGTTAGAGTTCAAGGTAGAAAACAAAGGGCAAAGGGTACCTTGTGTTATTAAAAGGAACAAAACAGACCAAAGATAATATGAACTAAAATACATATCCTCCAAGGATATAGTCTCAAAATACATGGTACATAAATTCACAGAACTGTGGAAAATATTATGGCTACATCAATTTCAGCAGTAGGTTTTAACTCACAGAGGGGGATGGATCAGAAACTTAAAGTCAAAATTTGCTAAGCTTGATTACTACATTCAAAAGGACATAGAATTCACATGGAGCATTCAAAGAAAAATCAACTGTGTACTTGACCACAGGGAAGTCTCAGTTTCCAAAGAATTTTGATGTGTGTTCCAGACTATGTTTCCCCAAGCAAAATGCAATGAATTCAGAAGTCAGTAGCAAAAACGTAGCTCAAAGAATCCTCTCTAAAAATTATGACTATGTGTTTATTTGTAATCAACATAAAAGTTACATTTATGGGTATGTGATTATAATCACATACTTTGGCTTCTAATAGTCAAAGAAATAATCCCTAAACCATAATGAGGAGAGAAAAAAATGGCACAACCTGTACTTTATGTATTGTTCAGGGAAACAAATGAGAACCTGAAGGGTTGAGCACAGCATGGAACAGTGGGGGGGGGGGGGCTTTAGTGACAGTAAAACACAGATTACAGCAGGTCCCCAAGAAGAAGCAGGGCCACACCCGGGAAACACCGGGAGCTGCTCTGAGGCCTGTGCTGAAGGATCTGGCTCTCTCTGGAAGACCCGGGTGCTGCAGCCTGGGCCACCAGCCTGTGGCACCACTTGGAGGTGGTGGAACCTGTGGAGGAGCCCCTGGATGACTCCTTGAAAGAAGAGCAGTTCTCTATTTTAGCTAAACCTGACCCATGCTGTCGGCTGGGGACCGGCCTCAAGGTAAGAGACTATGACCATCTGGTAATGTGAATAACTGGTTGGAAGACAGCACTGTGCATTATAACAAATACTGTGAAATGCATATTATTTTGTTAAGTGAAATTCTAAATGACTTCTAATTTTTGTTTTAAAACTATTTTGTGCACCTTAAAAAATTTAAGAAAAAGAGGTTATGACTTCCCAGGGCATAAAACATGACACATCAGGGCTTCAGCACCAACCCCAAAATACATCATCCTGCCTTAGTTGTGTTGCGCAGGTTGCTCCTTTTGCACATCCTTCTCTCTGCATATTACAGAGGTGATTTCAGTGGCTCACGTCAGTCACCTTCCGCCATTCTCGTGGTCACTCATTGTCAGGTCCTTCTTTACTCATGAATTAATAAAACCTGGGGCACAGGGGCCGGGGGTTCAATCCCCAGGCCTGCCATGCCAGCCCCAACTCACAGCAACTGAGACTGGGCATGGTGGTGCACACCTGTAATCCCAGCACTTGGGAGGCTATAAACAGGAGAATCACTACGAGTCCGATCTAGTAGTGAGACCCTATTATGGTTTGTGTCTAGTTGTCCCCACAAAGCTTCTTGTCAGTGTTAGGGCAGACAGGACTGAAGGAGAAAAGAGGGGCTTGAGGGGCAGGGCCAGAGGACCAGGGCAGGGCCTGAGGCATGGGGCAAGAAAGGCACAAACAGTTAAACTGGCTAGCCTGGGCTTTCTTAGATATGTAGAAAGGGTCGTCCCAGAAACAGCAGCACCCCAACCTCTCCTCCAGACCCCAGTAGAGTGTCGGGTATTTGTCCCAGCAATGACAGAAAAGTAACTGACAGACCTTGAACATCCTGTAGACCCTTTCCTAAAAATACAAAAAATAAATAAATAAAAGCCTGAGTTCAGCCCTGGGTCAAGGCCTTTGTTCTGGATAGCCATCATCATGGCTGGGCTTAGGACTCCCTGGCTCCCCAGAGTTACAAAAATGTCTTGTCTTTATTCTTGCCATGGCTTGCACTAGAAGTGGTAGGTTGGAATTAACTCATTAGAATTCCAGTAACTTCTCCATGGGATTACAAATATAAACTTCTTGGGCTGCAATGAGGACCAGGAAGGACTCTCTATAGAGCAAGTGAGAAGAAGTTAGATCACTAGGGACATGTTTTTCAAGGGAATGCTGGGACCCTGGCCCCTTCCTCTCTGCTTTGCAGCTGCCAGGCAGTCAGCAGCTGTGTATTACCGTGTACTCTGCACCTACGGTACCACATTAGCACAGGCCCACAGCAACGGGGCAGGGCAACTAGGGGCTGAAGCCATAAGCCAAGCTAAATCCTTTTTCTTTTTTTTTTTTTTTTTTTTTTTTATTGAACTACAAATGTCAATCAGACAGTTTCAAGACACCTTAACAAGACAAATTCGATAAATTAATACATTGCAAACTGTTTTCATAATGTTTTGGTATCATACAAGGTGCATACATGATATATTTACAGATATTATTTTAGCAGATGTCTCTTATCAGTAAATTAAGAGTGTAGCTGCTTACTTATCTTATTTTTTATACCTGAATTATATCAAACCAAGCTAAATCTTTCCTCCTCTTAAATTGTTTCAGAAGTTCTATCACAGCAGTAGAAAGCTGACTACATCCCTAGACACTCAGTGCTGGCTGCTGGAGAAGTAAAAAGAAGGGGCTTCAGAGCACACAGGACCAGAGGTGGTAGCTCTGCAAAAGCATTTGTGGAAGAAAAGAGAAGATTCAAGAAGAGAAGGGTTACTCCTTGGAGACACGGAAGAGAAATAGAAGACGGAGCCAGATAAAACTGTGCCCCCCCCCCCCGTGAAGCAAGATAGTATCATTAAATGATGTCAATAAGAAGCATTTCTTATGAAACTGTACTTTGCTGTCACAACAAAAGAAGACACCAGTGAGCTGAGAAACTTATAAACCACACAGCCCTTTCCCAGGTATGTGATTCTCTGTCCCAGCTGGGCCAGGAAAATCCAAAATAGTTTTAATGGAAAGGGGAATCATGCATCCATCCATCTTCCATAAGAAAACAAAATGAAGAACAAAACTTTTAAGCTGTTGTCAGGATTGGAGAACAAATAGGAAAAGGAATAGCTGTCCCTTAGACCACCACCCAGCAGTAGCCATTAACATCTAGCATATTTGTTTAATGTTTTTCTTTTTTGAGAAAAGAGTCTCAACTAGTAATTCACTCTGGTCGTAAACTCATTATGTGTTATGGTTTGTGTGTATTTTCCCCCCAGAGCCTCATGCAGTTATTGGGGCACAGTTCTATAGTTTGTGATTAATTCATGGTCCAAGGCTGGGATTATGGGTCTGAGTAGCTGGGATTATGGGTATGAGTGCTACACCCAGTCTGGGATGGAGAGCCAGAATGTAACATAAAAGAAAGACTTGTTCTCTGTTGCCGTTGTTGCTGTTACTTCTCCCTTTTGCCCTTGCTGTTTTTCTGCCTTCTGCTGCCATGAACTGCTACCCTTTGCCATGTGCCAGTCTTAAGACCGCCAATAACTATAAGCTAAATGAACGTTTCCTTCCTTCATTTTGAGTGTCAGGTATTTGTCCCAGCAAGGAGAGAAGAGAAACTGAGACACTATGTATCAAAGGCTAGCCTTGAACTCAACAGGGACCCTCCTGCCTCAGCCTTCCAACTGCTGGGATTATAGGCAAGCACCACCACATCCAGCTCATGTCTTTTTTGATGCATACAATTTTTGAAATGAACACAAGTAACATGTCTATTTTCACTAAAAAAAAATAATGCAGGCCAACAAGACAGCTCAGCAGACTAAGTGCCTGCTTAGGCAAGTGCAGGGACCAGCATTTGATCCCTGGCACCACATGCTGTGCCGGCCCCACCCCTGGACAAGGTGAGCATGCCAAGAAGACGAGGCGTGGTTGTGCACATCTGTAATGCCTGCACTGGGGAGGCTAAAAACAGGAGGAGCACTATGAGTTCCAGCCATGTACCAAATACATTTTTAAAAAATAAGAATGCGAACCCGGTGTGGTGGCACATGACTGTAATCCCAACTCTTAGAGGCTGAAGTGGGAAAGGCAAAAGTTCAAGGTCAGCCTGAACCACCACACACAATAGCTGACACCAGCAATCTAAAGGAGCAAATACTTTGGGTCACAGTCTGTAGGTTTCAGTCCACAGTCCTCTGACACAATGGCAGGGCAGCACGACAGAGGAGAGCTGTTCACGTGGCAGTCTGGAAGCAGTCCAGGGAAGAGCTGGAAAGGAGAAACAACTTTCTGGGTGAACCCACAGTGACCTGCTCTCCCAACCAGAGCCATCTCCTAACAGCAAGTCAGCCCTAATCCCTCTGCGCTGCAGTCATCTTCCAAAGATCCTGGCTGTAATCTCATGAGGCTTAAGACAGACATCTAGCTTCAGAACATAGTAATAGTGAGCGCCTCTCTGTTACATGGATGGTTGAAATCCTCTTGTGACACTGCCTCTAATCCAATCTGCTCCTTACCACCAGTTTACCATTTTTATGTATACTGTATATATCCACATATCCACACAGTATGTATGAAATTATTTGCTTAAGTAAAAGTGAAACTTCAGACATTGTTTATATAGTTGTTTTTTCTCATAATTGTTTAAACACTTTTTGAAATGCACCCAGTGTTTCCAATTGCTACGGTAAACATCTTTGGTGAGAAAAAGAGAAATCTCTTTAACGGGATAGAGTTCTTACCCAGTAAAGGAATTTGATGGCTCAAGCCATCTTTCCTATTGAGGACAGCTAGAAATATCAGGTCCTGTATGTGTATATATGTGTATATACATAAATATTATTCAGAAACATCACAATGCCCTCCAGTCACCTAGGCTGTGGAAACTTGCACAGTACAGTATACTGAGGGAAAGCCAGGAAGATTAGCCAGACAGTAAGGCTCGTTTTCTCCCAGAGGCATCTGCCAATCTGAAAGAATGGATGAAAGGCTGCACACAGCCTTCAACAGACATCTGGGCCTTTTAAGGTCAAACCTAGAATTCAGCACCCACCAAATAAATACTGTAGGCTTTGAATTGGGTCTTTGAAAAACTAACCCAGAAAAATAATGGTGACTTAGCGATAGTCTGCCCAAAAACTCAAGCTGTTTTAAACCTTCCCAATCTCTAAATATGTTAGGTAACCCAAGACTGCTAGAACCACTGGCCTAAACAGCTCTCAGGAACAAAGACATCTGTAGAAGATATCATCCATGCCCTCAAGTGATTCCTGTATTTTTATATGACATTTTTGGTATCCATTTAAAAATAGGGAGACAAAACCATGTGACAGAAGGCCAAGACGACAACACAAATGAGCCACAGTCATCATGTATACATTTCCAAATAACAATGTTTGAATGCTCATAGATTTTCTTTTAAGAAAATCATGAGATATATCACAAAGACTTGGATATTATCTTTTTTTTATTTTTTGGCGGAACCAGGGATGAACTCAGGCCCTTTCACTTGCCAGGGAAGTGCTTATTACTGAGCCATCTCCCTAGCTTGGATATTATCTTTTAATCCAAATGGAAATTTTATTCACTGAAATTACAATAACTGAAATTAAGAATTTACTGGATAAGATTAACATTAAATCATACATTGCTTAAGAAATACTCAGTCAACTATAAAAGAATTTACAGAAAAAATACCTTCTGATGGAAAGAAAATGGGAAATACAAAACAAAGGAGGTAAAAAACAAAGAATCATATGGAAAATTAAACACATTATTGGTGGCCCATGAGAGAGAAAGAAGAAAGATAAAACCAATATTCTGAGAAACAATGGCAGAGATTTTTTTTTTTTTTTTTTTGGTGGAACTAGGGATTGGACTCAGGCCCTTGCGCTTTCCAGAAAAGTGCTTGTTCTACTGAGCCATCACTCTGGCCCGGCAGAGAATTTTCTGAAATAAATATAAGACACAGATTTTTAAGAATAAATTAATCCTATATGCTCAAAATGGGCAAGCACAAAGAAAATCATTTAAGACACATCATAGAAAAAACAGAAAACCAAAGAGAAAATCTTACAAGCAGATTGAGAAAAAAGATCTTTAAAGAGCAACAGCACAAAAATTAACATAGCAGAAAAATTCAGAAATAGTATGAAATACTTCTTGGAGCTCACCTTGTCTCCTACCTTGTCTTTTAACATTTGAGAGAAATTCCCTACAGTGGGATCAGGAGCTAGGGGATAGCACACCCCATCACCCCTCTGGTGGTTGAAGCACATTGTACATACCTATTCTGAGGACCTAGCAGGATCAAGTCACAGTCACTCCTAGAGGCAGTCAACTTGATACAACTTTGCATTGCCTTTTTCATCTAATTAATTCCTTCCAGTCCCTCAGTCCTATTTCTAGGATAATTTTCCAAATAAACTACCTGCATGCAAGTCTTTGTCCAACACTTGCTTTCAAGCAACACACCTAGAGTGGTTCCCAACAACAGAACATCAGGTTCTACTGAAAAAAGGGCACTTACTGATCATTTAGGCTTTTTTAAAAACGCTATTATTTATGGTAAGTGGTTTTGAGATGACATAGGATATGACATAGTGGTGGTAAGATCAGTATGAGATAGGGGGAGCTGATTATCACCTACTTAGTTTTCTGGATCTATAATTCAAACTTTTTTAAGTTTGTTTGAGACAGAATCACATTATGTAGTTCAGGCTGTCCTTAAATTCACTGCATAGCCCAGGCTAGTGCCAAACTCATGGCAGTCTTCCTGTCTCAGTCTCCCAAGTGCTGGGATTACAGATGCATGACATACAATTGGCTATTCTTTTTAAGTTTAAATAACCTTTTCAGTGGACAAAAAGTTCGAAAAGAAATAAGACCCAGTACTGGCTATGGTGGCACATGCCTGCAATCTCAGCTACTCAGGAGGCTGAGGCAGGAGGATCACAAGTTTGAGGTCAGTGTGAGCAACTACCAAGACCTTGCCTCAAAATATGATAGAATGCTTGCCTAGCAGGTCTGGAGGTCAAGGGGAACCAAGGCATTTATAAAGAAAATAAAGTGAAGTTGATATTAAATTTATCAAGAGCACTGTACAAAACAAGACAATAGTGAAACAAACATACAAGAACCAAGGATATTTTTTCTAGCTCAACTATCCTTCTGATAGCAAAGAAAATTTTAATATAGTGAGATCTACATAACATAAAATTAACTTTTTTGAGGAACCAGGGATTGAACTCAGGCCCTTATGTTTACCAGGGAAGTGCTTATTCCACTGAGCCATCTCCCTGGCATAAAATTAACTTTTAAAGTGAACAATTCATAGTGTTAAATTCATTTGAAACATTATACGCTATTTCCTCTATCTACTTTCAAAACATTTCAGTTGCTCCAAACTAAAACCCCTAACCCTCAGCCCTTGACCAGCCTGCATTTTGTCTCTGAACTGATCTGTTCTGGATTGTAAGTCACATGGAACGCCATGCTGTTGTGTCCAACTCCTTAATGATGTGCTTTCAGGGCTCATACACACACACACACACATGAAGTGGGGCACCGTTCTGATGAGTCCTTCTGAGGAATTTAGTAGAAGACAGTCTTCACCCAAGTTGAACGATGAATGAGAAAAGTGTTAAAAAGACTGTTGGGGAGGATTAGCCATATTTAACTATAGAGTTTAAGCAAAAAAAAAACCATGGGAATAAGGAAAGAAGACTGTAGTTGTGTGTTCCGGAAGTGTAAAGTGTGTGTGTGTGTGTGTGTGACCCATGCCCACGGAGCAATACCTCGGCCCTTTTTATATTTGGCTTTGAGACAGGTGTCACTAAGGTGCAGGACTACAACTTGCAGTGCTCCTGTCTAAGCCTCACAAGTGACGGAATTGCAGGCATGAGCCTCCAAGCCACACTTTATTTTTTTAATTTTTAGAAGAAACAAGAGAAGGTAAGGTGAGAATACAATATGCTTTTAATGTGAAAAGTGGCTCAAAGTTATCGTTTAAGGCAGAAAAGCTCAGGTGAAGAAAAGTGTCAGCATTATATATTACAGAAAGAGAACTACTGAATCAAAACCACAAATTATTGCAGTTACCAAAAATTGTTTTTAATTGGAAGAAGCAAAGAAAATAGGCTACAGAGTAATGAACATGAGATAAATATAGCATGCACAGTAAAATAATAGAACAGAACTAAGATGAGACATGAGTTCAATTCCTGGTTCCACAAAAAAAAAAAGAACTAAGACCAGACCTTTAATTTGTAGTCAGAAATATATATTATCTTGACCAACTTATAAAAAGAGAAAAAACATTTCTACAGATTGACTTATAAGGCAAAACTCGATCCTCTGCTATAAGGCACACTTCAAAAACAGAACAGGCAACCCTATAGCCAGAGAAGGCACAGGGAGAAAGCAAGGATTGTGAGCTTGGTATCTGACAAAAGGGAACTCATGGGTGGGGAAAAACTGCTTACTCAGACAAAGAACTCTGCGCGAAAGGTCATAATTCATGGACAAGATCAGAGCAACAGTCTTCATGAAGAATAAGTGTAGAAGATAAGAAGAGAAACAGGAAAACACAATAATTTAAGAGAGAATTGTAAGATCTACTCTCCATCCAAGAAAGGGCAAATAGGCCAAAAAAGAAGAAAGAAAGCATCAACAATACACTCCCAAGGTCAATCTGTTTTGTTTTTGTTGTTGTTTTTTTGTTGTTGTTTTGTTTTTTGGGGGTTTTTGGGGTTTTTTTGTTTTGTTTTGTATTTTAGAGAAGGGTCCACAGGGTGTTCAGGGTCTCAGTACTAGATCGGACTAGTAATGATCCGCCTGTTTATAGCCTCCCAAGAGCTGGGATTACAGCACGTGCCACCACACCCAATCTCAGTTGCTGTCTCAGTGCGCCCGCAGGGTCAGAGCCAGTGTGGCAGGCCCGGGGATCAACCCCTGACCTTTGCACCGGCTTGCAGGCACTTTAATGCACTGAGCTATTTGGTGGGCCCTCTTAGGTCAATCTTAAGAAATGTTCATCCCATGATCCAAAAATACAATAAGCGTATAAATATTTTTCTAGCTTGCTGCAGTTAAATGCATACTGCCGCGCCCATCAAATACTCCATCATCATCCATAATGCACTTGTCCTATTCTTTCTATTTTCTGATGCAGTTCTGGGAGTCCTCTTCGGTGCATCTTTTTAATGAGGTACAGTGAAAATTACAGCAAGCAGCGCTGCAAAGGGCTTCCCTGCCGAAAGGCAGGCCCCTGGGCACACTGCCACATGCCCCTGTTCACCTTCTTCACCTCATTCGCACTGTGTGGCTCCCGGCTCTTTCTGGATGAAAATGACCATGAAACCTAAATGTTTTGGATCCAATTCAGGTATCACAGTAGCCATGACAGCGCAGTAGAGGACACTCACAGAAGAGGACTTCCAGGGCTGCTTCAGAAAGTAACACGAGGGCCGGGGGTGTAGCTCAGCGGCGCAGCACTGCCTTGCAAGCGCAAGATCTTGAGCGTGATTCCGGTATCACGAAAAAAGAAAGTGGCAAGAACAATGGTCTGAGTGTGCCGAAAGCAAGGGGAGGCAGTATTTTGACAAAAATTAATGACAGTGTGTCTTTTCCTATACTTAGAAAAAAAAAAAAAAAAAAAAGCATTCACTTACATTTTCTGGTCATACATACTGAATCCTCTTTTCCAGGAGAGCAAACCTTATTTTCAAATACATGGAGCATTTGTGGAAATTGGCTGCATGTGAAGCCACAAGAAAACATCAATAAATTCCATTAACCCACTTATCCTGAAGATTGAATTTTTAAAGCTTTTGTCATGAACTTTATATATGTTACCTAGAAAAAGTCAAGGAAAAGAATTTGAAGAGAATGCATTTCATTATGTCCTGTTGTTATGGGCATTCCAAAAACAGAGTGCTTGGCATTAAGGAGTTAAGAAAGACTAACTGTCTTATTGGAATGCAATAAAAAGTAGAAGGTCTGTGTCTGCAAATTTTAAAAAGTATCAACCAGTCAACCAACTTTTCAATCAAAGGAGTTGTATAAATTGAAATTGCATAATTTCTTATAAACATGATTATTCCAATACTACATATCAGAATCTTTGAGATATGATTAAAGCAAAGATTGAAAGAAGTTGCCTAGATTAAATGCACAAAACAAAAGATAACACTAAGTTAAATACCTATCTCAGAATCTGGAAAAGAAAAAATAAATTTAATGAAAATGGAAGAAAACAAATGATAAAACAGAAACTTAAGTTTAAAAACCAAAGAATACAACTAGTGGCTAAAAAGATAATTCTTGACATAATCATCCAAATAGATCTAATCATTGCATAAAGGAGAAAGCAAGCATCCAGGCATGGTGGCACATATCTATAATTCCAGCACTTAGGAGGTTAAGGCAAGTGGATCATTGTGAGTTCAAGACCAGCCTGTGCTACAAAGTGAGATGTGTTGAGAGACCCTGTCTAAAAAAAAAAAAAAAAGAACAAGCATACATACAAATTAAAACAGCAATGCAATGGGGAGGTTAACTACTGAATCAGTACATTCTAAAATAGTATGTGTCTACAGTGCAGTTCTGTACAGATGCTTTTAAAAACCTAAATGACATAGAGCCTAGGTGACAGATAAAACATAAAAATCAATTTCCACTGAAACTGGCACCAATCGTACATATGTGCAATCCCAGCACTCTAGGAGGCTGAGGGAGGAGAATCACAAGTTCAAACACAGGCTGGGCAATTTAGCAATTTAGTGAGACCGTGTTTCCTGTCTCAAAATTAAAAAAAGAAAAAAATTCCATACAAGATAAAATAATTAACATGCTAATCTCAAAAGGCAACAGGAGCAGATGGCCTTAAGGAAACCCTAAAAGACCTTCAAAGAGTAGATCATTTTCATGTGATTCAAATTGTTCCAGAGTAATAAAGAAAAGCTTTCATAATTTTTAATGAAATAAATGTCATCATTTTAAGCCAAATAAACACTGCCTACCCATACATAAAAGAAAACCATAGCCTAATAATCACACTTATGAATATTGAAGCAAAAATCCGAAGTAAAATACTAGCAAGCAGACTTAATCATTACATTAAAAAATACAAGTCATTATGACTAACAGGTTTTGGGCTTTTTGTTTTATGTTTGTTTTATGTATTTAGTATAGGGTCTTATAGCTCAGACTCAGAATGTTCCCCCTGTTTTCAGCCTGCCCAGCACGGGATTACAGGCGCGCACCACCACACCTGGACTCTGTGGAAGACTCAACACCCCGCAGGGGCAGGGCCAGTGTGGCATCTGATGCTGGGCACCGAACCCCAGGCCCTGCTCTTGCCTCGCTGAGCTATCTCACAGGCCCAGAGGTGTTTATTTCAGGAATGCGAATGGTGTGGCTAGATTGTATGAATCTAGAAGTGGCCTCAGTTTCACACAAGAAGTCAACACACCAGAGGTGACATCGGAGTGGTGAGGAGAAGCAGACGACTCAGTAATGGCGCTAGGATCACTGAAAGCACATCTAGAACAAACTGGGTCTGCATCTCATAGCTCAAGATGAATTTTATTATACACATATACATGCACAGAAGGAAACTAGGAAAAGCATGACAAGTAAAAAACTTACCGTACCAAGTGGTAATTGCCTGCACACGATACAAAATCAAGGATGTATGAAAGTAGCAACAAATTTGACTAGACTAGAATCTGTCTCAAAAAATAGAAAGGCTGGAGAGATAGCTCAGTCAGTATGAAGATTTGATCCCTACTTCCCCACAAAAAAAAAAGAAACTTTCTCATAATTAAAAAAATAAATAAAACTTCAAATCATATAACATTTTCAACCACCTGATTAATAGGGTTTAAATGTTACAATAATGGTGTTTGGAGGGCTGTGTGCAAGCATTGCTAGGAGGAGGAGATTCCTACAAACATTATGGGCACTAATTTTTAACTCTATTAAAATTTAGAGGTCAGGGAGATAGCTCAACAGCATAAGCACCTGCCTCACAAGTGCAAGGTCCTGAGTTCAATCTCCAGTACTGCAAAAAGAAAAAAAAAAATAAATAAATAAATAATAATAAAATAAATTTAGAGGGCTGGGAGATAACTCAGCATTCTAAGCACCTGCCTGCCAAGTACAAGAACCCAGGTTCAATCCCCAGTGCCACATGCTGTGCCAGCCCCAGAACCCCAGGCATGCCATGCCACCCCCAAACTGGGTATGGTGGCACATACCTCTAATCCCAGTGCTGGGGAGGCTGACGTGGGAGGAGCATTACATGTCCAAGCTGTGTAACAAGACCCTGTACCAAATAAATAAATAATAAATAAATGATTTCAAAAGATTTTAAAATTTTAAATTCACTCATCTTTTAACCAACAATTATACTTGTAAGAATCCACAAAGATGTATTTGTAAAAGTAAGAAATGATATATGAATGAGGTTGTTAGTCCATAATTTTTTGAAAAAGTATAAATTGGAAACTGTATATCCAATAGGGAAATTGTCTAGTACATTGTATAAGTCATGAGACTGAATAATGCACAGTTGTTTAAAACTCATAAGCTGAAATGTGCTGATACAGACAGTCCCCACCATTCATGTGTGTCTACTTGGTTTTTGGCTTAAAACCACAGAATCTCCCTCTTTCATGACTCTGGATGCTAGCGTTCCTAAGTCAAAGTGTGTGCAGGGCTACCTTCCCTTGGAGTGCTCCAGAGATGGATCTGTCCCCTAGCTCCTGGCAGTGGCTGACAAGTGCTTGGCCTCCATCGGTTCCTACAACCATCATTTCAGTCTGCCTCCATCTTCCCAGAACTTTCTCGTCCCTGTGCCTCTGTGTCTTTGAAATATATTTGTAAGTAAAAAAGTAAGGTAGGTGAGCCGGGCCTCGTGGTGCAGGCCTGTAATCCCAGCACTCAGGAGGCTGAGGCAGGAGGATTGTTGTGAGTTCGAGACCAGCTTAAGATACAAAGTGAGCTTAAGGCCAGCCTGAACTGCATAGTGAGACCCTGTCTCAAAAAGATAAAAAAAAAAAAAAAAAAGTAAGGTAGGGCCAAATAGCTCAGCAGGTTAAAGCACCTGCAAGCAGGAGCATGGGCCAGGAGTTCAATCCCCAGGCCTACCATGCTGGCCCTGCCCCCAGGGCATGCTGAGACAGCAATTGAGACTGGGCTTGGTGGGATGCACCTGTAATCCCAGTTCTTGGGAGGCTGTAAACAGGCAGACCACTACAAGTCCAGTCTAGTAGTGAGACCCTAACACCCTGTGACCCTTCCATAAAATACAAAAAAAAAAAAAAAAAGGTAAAGAAAAATATGAAGTGTGTACAATAAATTATGTTAAAATACATGTACGTGTGGACTTGAACATAAACGTCTTTGGAAGCACACCAGAGGTTGCTAAGTCATAGCTTCCAGGGAAGAGAACTGAGTAGCTGAGCGAAGAACTAGAAGAGAAACATTTCACTATATTTAGAACTATATTTGTCTTATTAAAATTAAATATTTATATAGTATTTATACCTACGAAAATTTTTACTATATTTATCTTATTTGGCCTATATTATACATGTCATAAATTTTATCCACTTAAAAAGGTAGAGCTCATGTATTCTTTAGCAGTATTCATAGACTTCAGCAAACACCACCAAAATCTGACTTTAGAAAATTTTCGACATCCTCCCCCACAAAAACACACATATATTTCACCAGTCATTCTCTTTATCCAGAGCCCCAACCCCTGTCCCAGGTATTCACTAATCTGCTTCTGTCTTATGTGGATCATTCTGGACATTTTACACAGATGGAATCATATAACATGCAGGCTTGGCACTGGCTTCTTTCACGTAGTACACGGCAAAGTAGTTTTAAATGTGTTCATTGTTCACTGTGCATCAGCATTTAATTGTTTTCTGCTACTTACTAGTATTGCATTATGTGAATATGCCACAATCTGCACATGCATTAGTTAGTAGACACTTACAGTTTTTTACTTCTTGGCCATTATGACTAAAGTTTGTACAAATATTTGTGTACAAGCTTTCTGCACAAGGAGTGTGTTTTCATTACTCTTGCATATATATGTAGGAGTAAAATTTCTGGGTTGTATGGTAACCTTGTATTTAACTTTTTGAGGTGCTACCAAACAGATTTACAAAGTTGCTGCATTAGAAATATACATTTTCTATTTATATATTTTGTGTTTTATACTATTATCATAAATGTAATTCACCTCTGAAATGTCAACACATGGCAAGTAATAATAATAATGTACTTCTGTAAATTAAACTAAGTAAATTATGTTATAAATGCTTCTGGAAACAGTAATGTGCATCAGTAGTGGTTTAAACAAACAGGAATTCATTTTTCTATCATAATTAATAGCTTGAAGGCAATTCCTACCTTGGTACAGCAAGTCAGTAGGATCCTGAAAGACTCATAATTCTTATGTTTCTGCCCCACCGTCCTTAATGTTGGTCTGACCTTGAGATGCTTGCAGGGCCACATGAGTGCATCTTGTGCAGGAAGAAGGGTTACAGTATAACCCAGAGCAAAGACTTCCCTAGAAGCCCCATCCACCCAACTTTCACTAACATCTTATTGGCCAAACAAAGTTAATCCAACTGGGTTACCTCTAGCTAGACAGTCTAGGGAATATGGGAAAAGGATTATCATTATTGGCTCCAATTGATTTTGACCCATTGTCAGAGATAAGCACACTGCATTGCAAATAAAATCAGCATTCTACTAGCAAGGAAGAATGGGGTCACCAACACCAAGGACACACGAATCGAGAATAATTGTGGAAGTAAGGGGTGATGTATGGAAAGGTGCACCTAGGAGCGTATTCGTTTAGAAGGGTAGAAGTGGCAGGGTGGGGGAGGGACAAATACTGGTGTATTAATTAAGCAACAACTAAGCACTCTGAGCAATTAACCCTTGAAACCAAGACACATTCCAGCATACACTGAAGGCCCACGTGGGAAACTAAAGGATGATGTATAACCTATCTCCATAACTTCCATCAGTTTCTTCACAATAAGGAATTGTGACAATAAGACATTGATATCAGAAGCCCACTGACTGCCTTTGGGTGTATATTGATAAATAATGATACCCAGTTAATTGAGAACAGATTTTCAGTTTCAAAATATTCGGCAAGATCTGCGAACAGTATACCTTGGAGACTAAAAATCATCTTACAGGCATATAGAAAGTGATAAAATTGGGCATATACACAAAAAAGATAACTGAAAAATAAGGAGCCATAAACAAGCAAAATCTGAAGTCACTACCTCTGGAAATGTATAATGGATGTCACACAGTTTCTCATTGGCTGCAGATAGACTCTCCTCAGTCTCTTGCTCAGCATTCCCAGTCTGATTATTGTGTTTCCTCCAAAACCCAAAAGAGAATCACAGGGCCAGGGAGATGGCTCAATGGAATAAGCGCTTCCCTGGCAAGCACAAGGGCATGAGTTCAATCCCTGGTTCCGCCAAAAAAAGCAATAAAAGAGAATCACAGGTAAAGAACCTAAATCTGTTTTGGTGATAGGACTGAAATCAGATGGGCTGCCCTGCAGCACTTGGGAGGCTGAGGCAGGAGGATTGTTGTGAGTTCGAGACCAGCCTGAGCAACAAAGTGAACTTAAGGCTAGCCTGAACTGCACAGTGAGACCCTGCCTCAAAAAAGACAAAAAAATAAATAAATAATAAAAAAAAATAAAGCCTTGTGTTATGTACTCTCAGCCACAGCTCAGGTTCTAGCTATGGTTTTGGTAGCCAAATCTACAAAGACTTCAACTCACTTCACTCTCACAGCATCACGCCTTCAGTGCTCACTGTGTTCTCTGCCTCCTGCTCTAGAATTTCTGTCAAGTTGTGTGCACCAGTATGAGTTTACTGACCTGAACACACTCCATAAAAACGTAGTACGGATGGAAATGGTACATTCAGGATCAGGTCAAGAGCAAGAGTGAACACTGGTCAGACCCCAAACAGAAGACTCCAAAATCCCTCCTGCCTCAATGCCTCTTTCCCAGCTCCCAGAAGTGATCTCATGAGACAGAGACAGTGTTTACTGCAACCACATATCAGAAAAAGAAAAAAAATCTCAGGCTTGGTGTACAGATCAGCAAGCTTAATTTGCTGATGTGAGCTGCACATGGGTTGCTGCCACACTCCAGAGGTGGAATATGAAACAAGTAGGCAGAGTAATAAGCAGAAGCCTGAAGCACAAGATTGGCAATAGGCACAACAAGCACCTATGCCTGTGTCTAGGGTCAGTGCACCTCAGAAACTTTACCACAAAGCAGACCCTCAGCAGCCCAGGAGCTGGATGACTGGTGCCACCACACTTCTTTAGACTTAACATGACAAGCCTGTGAACAGAATGCTTGTGGATAGAGCCCATGCATGGCTTACTGTGGCAGCCGCCTCACCGAGGCTTGCCCTCACTACCGCGGACCCAGTGCTCAGCCAGCCAGAATGTGGACCACTTGACATGGTGCCCTTCCTCACAGAGACCGGCTGATCCTCTGGACTGTGGCTGCCTTATGAATGCCATTCTCAGTTCTCACTTTGGCATATCCACTCCTAATGCAAATCGTAATGTTCAAAATGTCTACAAAGTACAGTTGTTACAGCAGTGGTCTCTGCTACCAGGAACAGGAGAGGACAACATTCTTGCATGGAACATGGATGGAATAGCATCTTTATTAATGATACCTGGATCTAATTCAAGCAAGATGTTAGGAACATCAGTTTAGCTTGGTTACTTCCTGTTCATTCTGAGGCAGGACTGACATATGCAGCTGGGTCTGTTTCTAAAGCAGATGTTTCAGTCAGATAGCTCCACTGATACACAGCATAATTGTAAATATTCATGTTTTCATATTACATGTCCATGGAAATGATTTGCATGGAAGGATCCTTAAATGTCAAATAAAACATCACCATTGAGCTCAAGCTCATACCAAATGATTGCTTTTATTGCAATTAACCTCACATTTTGGTTCAGTCTTGTTAGTGTCATTGTTTGTGTTATTAAAACCAACTGCACAACACCAAGGCCATGATTCATGAAAGAAAAAATAAGCTGGACTTCATTAAAATTAAAAACTTCTTCATGAAAGACATTGTCAAGAGAATAAGACAAGCCAGAGACTAGGAAAAAATATTTGCAAAAGAGCTATCTATTATTATCAAAAATACAAAAAAAAAAAAACCTGTTAAAACTCTAAAATAAGATGAATAACCTAATTTAAAAATAAGCAAAAGACCCAAACAGACACTCACCAAAGAAGCTATCCAGATGGCAAATAAGCATATGAAAAGATGCTCAGTGATCATATGTCATTAGGGAATTGCAAATTAAAGCAACAACAAGGAGACTGGGTATGTAGCACGTGGTGGAGCACGTGACTAGCATGTGCAAGGACCTGAGTCCCATTAACAAAGAAAAACACAAAAGCAAAAAATGAGATGCTACCTTACATCCATCAGAACAGCCAGTCGCAAACCCAGAACATTGATACACCCCCTGGTAGTGGCACAACAGAAACTGTTGTCACTGCGGGTAAGAATACAGAATGCAACAACCACTTTATTATTTTTTTAATGTATTTTAGTACAGGGCCTCACTACACAGATTGGATTCGTTAGGGATCCTCCTAAGTGCTGGAATTGCAGGCACACGCCACCACGTCCAGCCTCAGTTGCTGTCTCAGGGTACCCCCAGAGGTAGGGCCAGCTCAGCACACGGGGGATCGATCCAGACCCTGTGCCTGTCTAAGCAGGTGCTTTAGTCTGCTGAGCTTTTTGGCCAGCCCTGCAACCACCACTTTGGAAAACAATTTGACAGTTTCTTGAAAAACTAAATATAGTCTTGCCATGCAATGCAATACTCCTTGGTATTTACCCAAAGAAGCTGAGAACTTATATCCACACAAAAACCTGCTTACCCCTAATTGCCAATCACTGGAAGCAACAGAGACCTCCTTCAGCTGGTGACTGGACTGACGGTGGTACATCCAGACAGTGAGATAGTCATCAGCACCAGAAAGACATGAGTTGTCAAGTCATGAAAATACACAGAACAGCCCTAAGTTCAGATTACTGTGAAATGAGTCCACAAGTGCTATCCACTGTTTGGTTCCAACTAAATCATCTTCTGAAAAAGGCAAAACTATGGAGACCCAAAAAGATGAGTGGTTGTCAGGTTTAGGGTGAAAAAGGATGAATAGCTGAAGCATAGATTTTTTAGAACCATAAAACTACAATATTAAGCCGGACTTGGTGGCGCAAGCCTGTAATCCCAGCACTCGGGAGGCTGAGGCAGGAGGATTGTTATGAGTTCGAGACCAGCCTGAGCTACAAAGTGAGCTTAAGGCCAGCCTGAACTGCATAGTGAGACCCTGTCTCAAAAAGACCAAAAAAAAAAAAAAAAAAAAAAAAAAAACTACAATATTAGTTGGATACAGGGATAGCACTAAGTGAACACTAATGTAGACTATGACTGTGATAATGACATGTCAATTTATTACCAACAGTAAATATAGATGACTCTCAAGTTGTGTATCCTTGTAGTGAAGAAGGCTACGGGGGCTGGGAGCAGGAAGTGTGCGAGAAGTCTGTACTTTCTGCCCAGTTGTTCTGAGAACCTAAAACTGCTCTAAAAAATAAAGTCTTTTAAAAAAAAAATTACAAAAGAACCTTTACATTTGTCCTCAAGGCTTCCTCTTTGAAGCCCTAAAGCTGTGTAGATGTTAAAAGTGTCCTTCACATAAAATTCTTGCATAACAGCAGAAGAATATAGCTTCAGACTATATGAAAAGAATCCAAGACAGCAGAATCCTCTGGGGTTCTCCGGTCCGCTTATGACTGCATGCCCATAACTGGGCCAGCTTCCCAGGCCTTGCACCTCAGTGCTAACAGGAATCATTGGAAAAGATGCTTCTAATACCTCTCACAACCTGAACTGTGATGCTTTTATTTCCATTTTTCATTTTCATAGATAATACTAAGTTTCCAGGGCCACTGTCACAGTATACACAGTTATTCTAGAACAAACATAATTTTAGAACTCAGGCAATGGACTAATACTGGAAAAGTAGAGAAGACTATTGCAGTTATTTTTTAATCTCTGTTCTCTTTATATTAGACAGTTTCTTTTCTTCTCTTTCTTTTTTTCCTTTTAGACAGGGTCTCATCACGCAGTTCATGTTGGCCTTGAACTCACTTTGTACCCCAGGCTGGCTTCAAACTCACAATGAACCTCGTGCCTCAGCCTTCTGAGTTCTGGGATTACAAAGGTTCACCACCACACGCAGCCTAAATTATACAGTTTTTGTTGATGCATATTTAATTTTACTTAATCTGCTATGTATTTTTAATTTCAGACATTTTCTATTTAGGTTCTAATTTTTGTTTCATTTCTCTGCTGAGACCTACTGTTTGTTCATTCAGTACAAGTATTTTTTCTTTATGTTATTCAGAATCATTATAAAAGCTGCTTTTGTCTTCCATCTCTAACATCTGGGTCATCTTGGGATAAATATCCAGTTATCTTCTCCATTTAATATGTATCACACTTTCCTAGATGTGTCTATTTCTAGAAATAATGGATGATATCCTACACGTTACAAATGATGTTATAAAAACCCTGGATTCTTTGTATTCCTCTGAAGATAGCTGAATTTTTTTATTTATTTACTTAATGAGTAGTCAACTCCAATGGATTTAAAATTTAAATTCTGTCTTCTCTGCACTGAGCTATAACTGAAATCTCAGTTTCATTCTTTTATCCATAGCTTGATTTCTTAAAATTTACCCTAAGTATGTGAAGATCATAATAAAGTAGCTGGAGATTTGAGCAAAATGTATAGTCTGACTCCTGTGTTCCCTTTCTATCCATCTCTTTCAAATTTTCCCCTGCTTCTAAGCTCCTCTGATTTCTCTTAACTCTTAAACCAAAAGTTTCTGAGTCTTAGTCTGACTGAGGCCTGATCCCCTCCCTCAACCCCCTATCACCTTACATGTCAGTCTCCTCTATAAACTCTTGGACAGATTCACCAAAAAATAATGCTTCACCTTTTCTTAGATAATTTTTCATCTAACCAAATAAATGCCTAAAATTAACTATCACACCCACCTGTGTTGGGGAGGAAAATCAAATGTTAATCTCATTCTGAAGCAGCTTCATAGAAACACCCAGAAGTGATGTCTAATCTGACCACCCCCTAGTTCATTCAAGCTGGCACATAAAATTAACCCTCATGATTATGAAAACACAAGATAATAGCAAACAGGAAGGTAGACCTTTTTGCAGACAAGAAGGGGATATAGGGATGGAAGGAGGGGGAAGGGAGAGAAGGAAAAAGCAAAATAAAAAGAACTAAGATACAATATGTATCTGTACCAACTCCCCAGAATGAATGTATTCATTACATATTGCAAGCAGGTACTAATAATTTAAAAAACAATTTTATGAAAACACTCAGATGTCATAGACCCCAACTAAACTTCAATGAACATAGAGTTTGGATGAGTTCGGGAGACTGTTATCACAGCAGAATCTAGCCTATCCTGACTGGCTCAAAAATTAATGCCTAGAAAATCATAACAGTGGCAGCAAAAAGAAATACGTGATGTGGGCTCAGGGGAGCCATCTGGCTGGCTGGAAGCTGTTGTATAGGTGCCGGAAGGTTGATGACCCAGCTTTGCAATTGAAACCTTGAAGGTAATCATTCCTAGACAAAAGGAAGGCAGAAAATATACCCAGTAGAGGCTCTTCTCCCATCAACATGGAGACCAACATGCAATGTCAGAGAATGTGTGTGCTGAGAGCACGGGTGCCAGAGGTTAGGTATGTAGAACACAGAGTGACATGAAAACACTGAGATTTGGGGGCGCTGGGGCTGCAGCAGTCCACCCATTCTAACCCTAAAAGAAACACTACAACAACTGCCCAGGTTGTTTACCCAGTCATATCCATGGAATGTGGCTATGGGCAGTGGGCACATTGCTCAGGTTTTCCTTTAGTACCAGTGCAGGTAAGATAGGCAGGGACTGCCTGAATCCAGTGGTTGCTCGGTATCCGTGGCGTATTGGTTCTAGGAGCTTGGATGATTCCAGACCCACAGATATGCAAGTCCACTGGTGTTAAATGGTATAGAATTTGCAAATATGATGACTTTAAATAAAAATATATTCCAGTGAAAGACACATCACATCCCACATCTTTGTCACTTTCTGAAGCAGCCCTGTTTCACTAGTGTCTTTAGTTGTACTGTTCTGGCTGGGTCCATGCCCTGAGTGGATTCAAAGCATTTCTCTTTCATGATAATTTTTACTTCAGGAGAAGAGTGTGAAGTCACATGGTGCCAGATCTGGTGACTGAGGTGGCCGAGGACACACAGCAGTACTTCGGTGGCTTCCTTTCCAGGGGACGGCTCTCAGCAGCAGGATCCACTGTATTTTTTATTGCACCTTATACAGACACTCATATACCAAGACTTCCAGAACTGCTTCAGAAAGTGACAAGACTGATGGGACGTATGCTCAGAATGAATATTTTGAGGGAGGAATTTATATCTTTCACTGTAGTAATTGTTTTCTCTTTTTTATCCTATGAAAAAGACAAAATTTCCTAACAAAATAATAAGAGAATAATAATAATTAATATAATGTGTATTGTCTTCGAAGTAATTACTTAGAGACAAAATAGATTCTTCCAAAGAGGAAAATAGATAACACAAATTTTTCTTTTCAATAAACTAAGAAACACTAGTAGTATAAATGAAACAAATTAGCATATATATTAAAATATTTTTGATACAACAGAATAGGTGATTCGGGAATTATGTGAACTCCCTACTTCCTATTTTTCTATCTTTATATAATTTTTTTGTATTTGCTTATGTAAGAGAATCCATGTGATATTTATTTATCTATTTGGTACTGGGTCTCGGTACACAGCTCACATTCGTAGTGATCCTCCTATCTTAGCCCCCCAGCACTGGGATTGGAGGCATGTGCCACCATGCCCAGTTTCAGGCTGGCTCAGCATGCAGCACCAAGGATCAAGCTAGGGTCCTTGTACTTGCCAGGTAGGCACTTAGACCACTGAGCTATCTCCCCAGCCCACATGTGACATTTAAGCATGTGTGTCTGACTTATTTCACTTAACATGACGTATGTTGTCAGGTTGCATCCACTTACCTAGAAATGCCTCACATTTCTCTTTGTGACAGGGTAGTGCTCCTTTGTGCATAGATACCATATTTACTGCATCCATTCATCTGTTGATGGACACATTATAATAAATTTTTAAAAATTAAACACTGACCATATATTTCAATCATACCTCATAAGCTCTGCACATCCTCCTATAGCAGCGATGGAGAACCTTTTAGAGTTTTAGCAATAACACACAGCCCACTGCGGCACAGGTACCAGAGATTCACCACCACTGTCCTGTAAACATCAAATCATTTCTAGGTTACTTAACATGTTCGACACAATGTAAACCCATGCTGTCATATTATTTAGGGACTAATGACAAGGGAAAGAAGTCTATACATGTTCAGTTTAGAGTAGGCAATGTTTCTCTAACAGTTTGTGATCCATAGTTGGTGTCTGATGTGGAACCCACGGATATAGAAAGCCAACTGTATCTGGGCTGCTTGAAAGTTGGAAATAATACCACTTCTAGCAAGAGGCCAGGAGCAGTGCTTTGGCTTGAGCATGAAGAGTGGGGGAAAAAGTCCACTTGATGGAACCCTGATTTGTGGATCCTGAAATGTCTCATTTTGAATCAAAAATAATTCAGACAAGCAGCAAACCTAAAGAAGAATCACTGCTAGCATCCATGAGTTCTAGAACAAGGATGCAGTGTGTAGAAAGAACAGGAGCACAACAGTCTATATGATGCTACTGAAAGACTTGACTGTGCAGATTTACATCAAAAGGATATGTATTCCAAAGTGTCAGTGGCTGGCTGCTTAAGATTATCGGTAATTTCTATTTCTTTTCCTCTGTGTCTGTATATTCTGATTCTAACATAAATGCATACTATTTGTGAAATAAAAGTTGTAAATTGGCCACGCATGGCAGCACACACCTGCAGGCCCTGTATTTGGAAGGCTGAGGCAGGATGATCACAGGTTGCAAGCATGCTGAAGTTACACAGCAAATTCAAGACCAGCCTCTGTTACATAGTGAGAACTCACTTCAGAGTAGGAAAGTTCTTAAATAATGATTGCCACAACAACAAAAGTGAGGAAGGGAATAAGGCTGGAAACTCAGAGGCCAATAAACACCACCTAGAACCAAGGGCACAGAGCCAGTGTGTTGTCACCTGGAGGGAACCGAAGGCCGCCTCTCAGAGCGAGGCAGCATTCTCCAGGCATGTGGCTTTTCCTCCTCCTCTTGTTATTTTGCCAAGAAAAGACTACATGTTATTGCAACAAGATGTAGTTACTTAGTGTGAAATTTTCCAGGCTCAATAATGTTCAACACAAACACTTTGGAGCTGTCGGGCCCAAGGCTGCAGACATGAAGGTCATCTTCCTGCTATGCCTTGCCCTGTAGCAGTAGGTAGATTGTAACATTCTCTTTGATCACCACTGGCCACAATTAAGGTATTCCTAAGGTGCCTTGCAGCCCTCCTTGTGAAGTTCTAGTGCTTGAAAATGCATCGCCAAGCTAACATGACTGAGGCACTTTGTAGAAGTACTTGAATGCTCATGGGTATTTTAGGAGAGGTTGTCAAAGCCACTTGTACACTAGTAAATAACAACTCAAGACACCAATCTTTAGTATTGTATTCCAGGAAAACCTCAATAAAAAAACAAAGACTAGGACTATAGATCTTCCTATAAAATATCTTTTTTAACAATGATCCAGCCAATTATGTTGGCATACACCTACAATCCCAGCACTAGAGAAGGCTGATGCAGGAGGACTGCAAACTTAAGCCCATCCTGGGAAATCTGGCAGTTTATCCAAAAAGATAATTCTTCATCCCAAAAAGATAATTCTTCATCTCAAAAAGACCTGGAAATGTATCTTACCAAGAAGAACTGGGTTCAATCCCCGTGCTAAAGAAAAAACAATCCATCAGTTTCATTCTAGCTTAAATTTTTCTCCTCTGTACTCCCATTTTCCTCCCTCACAATAAAATGCAGAGTAGACATATGGTCAAGAAGGGCATTATCACACTGAACTAACTTCCAAAAGTCAACTTCCGAAATCCCATCCAGCTACAGCATTCCCTAATGTCAAAATTCAGGGAATACTGTGTATCTCTTAAACTCTAAATCCTAGTCCTTCTGTCTAGTTTGTAGTTAGCCAGCTGTCTGGATTACTTCTTTCTCATTGCTAGGATAAAATAACCAACATTCAAAGTTAAAGAAGGAAAGTTTTATTTAGCTCACCATTTGTGGAGATTTAAGTCCATAATTAGTTGGCACCCAGGCAAATTGGCATGGTAAAGGGGAAACACTCCAAGACCAGAGAAGACAGCAAAAGCAACAAGAGCCAAAGGGGCAAAATGGAAGAGCAAGCCTCTTTCCCTCCCTTATACTGTAAGCAGGCTACCTAGGGTGGGTGTAACACTTACAACCCAACCCCAGCCCTTGACAATGAACCAATCACAGTGCTACATTCAGCCACCTCTGAAAGGCCTGACACCCCCATCCCATGACCAAAAGAGCCTTTGGGAAAATACCCAGACAAAAACCATAACATTCCACCCCAGAAGTTTACCAGAAATGGGGCCATTTCTATGATTATACCTGAACATTTGGCTCAAGAGCCTTCAGGATTATGGGAAGAGTTTAGAGGTTCAGAGTTTAAAGGTTCACAGATGTGTCCTGACAGAGTAGCGCTGAAATACTTTAGATTGTTCTCTACAGGAGATTCTCCTCAGCGCTCAGAAGACAAGAAAGCTGCTAAAACTGCCAGAAAAGACCAGGCTTGGGAAGGTTCTGCTGGAAAGAGGGACTGCATTGGCTGCTGGACTCCAGATATATGTTATGGCTTGGAAAAAAGTTTATCTTCATTTTTCTTGTGTCCAGAGACTGCCTGAGGCTGAGATTAAAGGTGGTGGACTAACTGATCTTATAGAAAAAAATTCAGGGTAGTTGAAAATTGAGGCAGTGGCATAGCTATTGTTGGGGACTTTTCACCAGATTTATATGGCAAATCAAGAATACAGAGCAAAGTGGGATGATCTAAAATGTTGTGAGTTTGGCAGAAAAGAAGCACCATTAAAGCTGTGGACTAAAAAGATAGAGTTCAGGAGATTTCAACAGCTGAGAAGCAAAAGGAAAATAGAAAATAAGGGCTGAGGGTGTCAAAAAAAGCAGCAAGTCTCCACCCTTTGCAGCCTCAAAACTGCAAAGGTAAAAGACTTTGCTTTGAGGAGAAAACCATAGAACACCATGCTCCAGAATGGTGGCAGCTGCATGATTTTCCAGAATGGTGACAGCATAGAAAATTTGTTTTTCAGAAATGGAGTCAGAGTGCCCAGTAATTAAGGCACTCAATACCTACAGTCAAGAAAGAAAAAAGCCTGGCTACTGATCCAATTGCCAGTGGACCTTGACATCATCCATGTGGTGCTGTCCTTAGGTGTATGCAAAATGTAAGATTTAAGAGATTAAAAAGGCTTTCACCCAGATTCCAAAAGAAGGTCTGGAAGACCAGGCAGCGTGCCCCTGAGAGGGCAGTGCATGAAGCTGTGAAGTTGTCAGAGGTACAGTGGAGATCCCAGACATTTAGAAAAGCCAGAAATAAGGATCATCTGAGGAAAGGTGCAAGGAGGGAGCAAAGCCAGCCCAAGAGAGAAGCCACAGGAGCTACATTTACTAGCAGTGCCATCAGGGTGGAGCCACCCAAGGCTTTCGGAGCTCACAACTTGCCACGGGTTATAGTGGATGCTGCACATGAAGCTACAGGACTTAATATTTGCCCTGATGGATTTCAGACTTGCTTTGGTCCCAATAGTTTTTGTCTCTCTGTTTATACCATTTTGGAATAGTAATGTTCATCCTGTGCCATTGAATGTTGGCAGTGTTTAACTTTTCATTTGTACAGGGGCTCACCACTAAGAGTTTGTCTTACATATTGGAGGAGGCTTGGGATTTGGACTTTCCAGCAATGCTGAGACTGTGAGGACTTGCAACTTTTAGAGATGGGACTAAGATGCCTTTTGCATAAAGGGATATGCATGAATCTTTGGAAGGCCAGGATGGAATGTTATACTCTGTGTCTAGATGGCCCCACAAAGCCTGATTAAATCACGGAGCTGGCTTCTACAATTTGTGATTGACCCATGGTGCAATGTTGGTATTATGGGTGTAACTGCTACACCCACTCAGGGGCAGGTAGACCGCATACAATATAAGGGAGGGAAAAGGCTTGCTCTCTCTTTCCTCCAATCTTGCTCTTTTCACTTTTGATGTCTTGCCCACCATGAGCAAGCCATGGCCCATTGTCCCTCTGCCATGCCACCCTGCCTTGGAGCCAGTTAATTCTGGACTGAAACATCTACAAACTATGAGCTCAATAAACATCGCCTCCCTTAACTTTGAGCATCAGCTATTTTGTCTCAGCAATGAGAGAAATGTACCTAAGACACCAACTGAAATACACCATGGGGCCAACACAGTTTTCATATGTAAAAAGTGGAAGGCACTGGTGTTGACTAAGATACAAAACAAAATCCATTTATCAAAAAATAGCCCTGTTCAAAGAAATAAATCTTTCTTCCTGCTAACATATCTCCTGTATAGTTTCCCTTGGAGTTTGTTATTCATTTTTCTCACCATCACTAAATAAGAACTGTTTGTTACATATGTAACAACTTAGTGTTCTCCTTTTAAATTATTGTAGCTGTTCAGTAAGGGAGACATATTCTTTCCACCTGTTCTGATTGTCATTGGTATTATTAAAGAGGGAAGAAAAACCTCTCCACTTGGGTTTATTCAGAGAGTTAACATCTGATTTTGCATGGAACTCTTTGAAAGAAAAAGAGCAACATGGCCTGAAGCACTTCTAGCACAGGGTGTGGAAGTATTTGATGTCTCGGTGCTTGTTCATAAAAGAATGTTGTTTTGAAATGTGCAATGGAGTCAGAAAAAGAGATCCAAAGAAAGTTCCCATTGAGACAAAATCAAATCAACCCACCACCCCCCAAATACCTCCCCCTTAGATCAGGGGGCCCCTTGGCCCTGCGCCCACCATATGGCTCCGCAGCCTGGGAGCTCAGGGCTGCCACCTGTAGTGATGTGTGAACATGGGGCTCACCCCAGCCAGGGGCACCAGCAGGCATCTGGAGAGATGATTTTGGGTGATGGTTTTACAGGGTCTCAAAGGTTTGTAGAAATAACTTGAACTCCTGTTTCACCCCCTGAAAAATCCATAATTGAATCTGCACAAAAAAGAAACCCTGACAGTAACCAGATTAACAGGACAAAAGAGGTACACATTTACTCACAAGTCCATGCGCAAATGTTACACAAAGGGTGAAATTCACAAAAAGGTACTATGATTTGGACATGGTTTGAGTCAGTATTCCAAAGTTTCGTATGCTAGGAGTTTGATGGGTATTGTGGCAAAGTGGGAGCTCATAAAACCTTTAGGAGGAGGGGTTAGGTGAGCAGAATTAGGTTAGGAAGACCCTTTCCTTGCCACAGTCAGTGTAGTTTGGGGGGCCTGGTTAGCACCCCCAGAGTGTCCCACACTTATAAAAGCCCAAGGCCAGCTCTTCCCTTGTCTCGCTAGCCCCTGGTCTCAGCCTCTAGCCCTCCCTCTTTGCATATGCTTCTGCCATGATGTCACCGAGGACAGCAGAGCTGACACTGGCACTGTGGCTTGAAGCTCCAGGACTGTGAGCTAAAATGACCCTCTTTTCTTACAACACAGCGAGAATCAGGAGTTTTATTATGCTTTGCAGAAAATGAACTAATAGAAAGGGCCAGATGTTTGAAACATAAACATCCTTTCCCAAAAGGAGAAAAAGTAGAGGATGGAACCAATACCAGAGGAAGGGTAAATGAGTTTTAGGAGGAATAAAGTGGCCCAAAGAGTGGATGATAGCCTAGGACAAAGGTCTCCCCACTCTGCATGTGGTGAGTGGCTCTCAGTCTCTTCTTCACGTCAGTCCTCAATGATTAATGTGGACTCTAGGGAGAGGATCCAAGCACGTCAACAATCACAGTCCTACTAGAGATACTTCCTTTAGTCAGAGGAGGAAAATTTCAGATAAAGCCCCTCCCTGTGCTTCAGGAAAGAGTTTGAGAGGCAGGGCCGAAGGTCAGAGCACTGTGGCTGCTTCTTGGGCTGAGCACTCGCGGGTCAGAGTGCACACCTTAGGACAACATCTTCTGTGCCCTGACAGCATTCCACGTAAGCGCATGCTCCCTGGCACCTACCCTTCCCCCCACTCTTTCCCACCATTAATGCAGGCCCAAGGCAAGACAAGCCATGTGTAACACTTAGGGGTGAGCCTCAAGACTCAGCAACCAAGATAAATGACATTTCCATGCCGTTTTTTCCAAAAATCAAAATTAATGCAAAAAAATACAATGAATAAATAAGTGATCAAAATCTTAAATAAAGACGGTATCTGTAACAGCACAGCTCAGCTACGTCAGAACCTGAGGCAAAAGGGCAAATCAGTAATGCTGATTCTGCATTTATTTAGAATCTTGAATGTTTTTCATTGTGGGGTTTTAAAATTAATTTTTATATTATTTTTTAAAATCTTGCATTAAAATATGATTTATCTTGAGGGTCTTTGGCACACCCTGAAATGATGTGCCAATGGTGAGTATCTCATGTGCTTCCCCTGCACCCCGGACAGGCGATGATGGATTTGTGTTGAGCTCCCCTCTCTATCAACACTGTCAAGACTCAAAGCCTGGGCCAGTCAAACAGCTCAGCAGATTAAAGTGCCTGCAAGCAGGCACAGGAGCCAGGGCTTCAATCCCTGGGTCTGCGGTGCTAGCCACACACCCCTGAGACGCACTGAGCCAGCAATTCAGACTAGGCATGTCTGTAACCCCAACTCTTGGGAGGCTGTAAACAGGCGGGTCACTACAAGTCCGATCTAGTAGTGAGACCCTGAACACACTGGAGACCCTTCCTTAAAAATACAAAAAAAAAAAAAAAAAAAAAAAAAAAAAAAAAAAGACTGAAAGCCTTAGCAAAATAAGGTTGCTACAAACCTGTTGCCCAGACAGTTAACACTGCAGCCTTTTCCTTCCTTGCTGCTCATGTCCTGATCCTGGCTCTGCCAGAGCACTGCACTGCCTGAAATTTTACCACTTTTCCCAAGCGCACCATTCCCAAGCACATTCATGTACTACACTGAAGGTCACGGGGGTGAGGCCTGAGGAGGCAGAAAGGGATTAGAGTCCAATAACTCCTGTGCTGGCAAGAAGCAGTTTTCAGATAGATGATTCTAGTCCTCATTTCTTGTAGATCTCACCAACCAGCGTCTGCCTCCAACCCTCCACAGGTCCGAGTACTGTAGTTGATAGCAGGGCCACTACCTCATTTCTCTGGGACATCTTCCTGCAGGGTCCACCAGATAACTCCAAACATATACTGGTTTTGGCAAGTCTTCCCACCAAAGAGAGCTCTCCAAATGCAGGCAGGGTTCCATGAGGCAAGCAGGCTGCCATTGCAGCATCTGATACACCAGTTCTTCTGTCCTTCCTGGACGCTTACAGGACTAAATTACTAGTCCACAGGTCTTGGAGTCATCTGTGTCATTTTCGTCTGTCCTCAGGCCCAAGAGCTAGGGCTAGAACTGAGGCAGTGCTAGAAGACACTTAAAGCCATCCCACCCACCACTACCAGGGGAGAGCTGGGCTGACCGAGGATCTGCGGGAGTGGCGGCAGTGGGCACATCACACCAAGCCGTGGCAATGCTGAGTTCTTGGTTTCAGAGCCTTAGGGGGCTTCCAGGAAGAATCTAGCTCTGCCCTCTTCTTCCAGAATACGGCTGCTCTACCCCCTAAGACTCCTTCCCAGAACTTGCATAACCTCCCATTCCAGGCTTCTGAGTTTGCCAAGGTGGAGAAGAGCATGGGGCAGAGTCTTTGTTCCTTGTGTGTGACACAGTTTCTCCAGGCCTCCACTCCCTCCTCTACAAAATCAAGTCCTCTGCTGCGTCCTGAAGGGCTGGATGTGATGCGCCCTGCCAAGCCCCTAGCAGATGCCAGCTCTGCTCACTCCCTCCCAGCCCGTAGGGATTTCATGCTGAGGGAAAAAAAGACAGACAGAGACAGTGGTCGCCACAGTGTGCCAGAGACAATGGCCTGCGGACAGTCCCCTTCACTCTTGGTTGCCCTGGGTATTTTCATTCCTGGTAGCATTATAAGAAATGGAAGGCTTTTGGTGAAAAAAGAAAATCTTTTGCTCCAAAGGAGAACCAACAAGTGCAAATGATCTTTAAGCCCTGAGCAATGCGGGTCAGGTATGAAAAAGCATCCCTGGCACTGGATCTCCAGCTTCCAGGGCAGAGCTGGCCAGAGTGGAATGGGTCAAAATGACAGTCAAGCTGGGTGTGGTGGTGCATGCCTGTAATCCCAGCACTCAGGAGGCTGAGGCACGAGGATTGTTGTGAGTTCGAGACCAGCCTGAGCTACAAAGTGAATTTAAGGCCAGCCTGAACTGCATAGTGAGACCCTGTCTCAAAAAGACAAAATGACAGTCATGGGAAGAGTCAGGAAGACTGCTTTCTAGGTGTCTGCATAAACTTCAGCTTTAGAACTTTTTTTTTGTTTATTTCCAGAGAAGAAGGCTTTGTGGGTGTAGTGGGTCACAGATGCCTTTCAAAACATGCTTCCCATCCCACATGGCAGAGCCCCCCAGGGAGGCCGAGGTTCACACAGAATACTTCCCAGCAGGAGGGAAGGAGAAACACTCCATCTGTCCTCCAGGTCAGCAGGAATTCTTTCCTGCAATGGCTGATGATGAGTTGAAGCCCCAGAGATGAGCTCTGGCTGTGAGACCCACCCTGCATTCCCACCCTAACCCACCTTCCTATCCCCCATCCTTTACTGGCTTGAAAGATCCCACCCCAGTCCAGAGCCTCCACATGCACCCCAGAGGAACTCCTGGGCCTTGGCCAGCAGCAGTATCACCTCCCTGGCAGCAAACAAGACTCGGAGATGCAGGCTGACACAAGTTTCACAGAGCTCTTCCAAGCCAGCTGGCCTGACCTGCCTCAGGACCCAAGGCCAGGAAACTCAAGGTGGTCGGCCAAGTCCTCAGGCTGAGGGGATGGAGGACTTGCTGAAATGTGCCTGTACCCGTCATTGTGCTGTCCCCACCCCTACCCCAACAGGCAGAGCCGATGCAACCCTTACACAGGGCTGGGGCACCAGCTCCAGGCTGGGCAGGTGCCTGTGAGGGAATTCAGTGGCAGGTCCTGGGTCCAATGCCAGGAGGTGCACGAGAGGCAGCCACCCCACAGCCTGCTCCTCATCCAGAAGGAAAGCGAAGTGTACTCTACCAACCCAAGGCCAAGTTCATTTCATAGTGAGAACCTTTCTGGTGCCCCTTAGAGGCACACTGGGTTTTGCTCTCCTCTTCTACCAGAAGTGGGAGCTATCAGAACTTCTGTAACCCAAGTATGTCTGGACAACTTCAGGCCTCAAGAGCAATGAAGATGAAAACAGGATGTGAGCAAGGGGCTCGTGGTAAACACTGAGAGTGATTCCAGCCTGTGCACAGCACAGTGTGTGAAGAGTCAATCCCCTCAATCTTTCCCCCAACCCCATGTGCCACAATGGCTCTCCGTCTCTCTACCCTCAAGACACCTCACCTCTTCTGAGCAGAGAGCAGTGGGTGCTTCCTTAGATCTGTTCTCTCCTTCCACCAGGAGCATCCCTGCCTCACCCTGTGGCAGTCCTCTTCTGGGGCTGATATTCCTGTCCCTGACCCCACAGGCCTCCTTGTGTGTGAATGACCCCATCTGACTTTACTTCCATCACCCCTTAACTTGTCCTGTACAAGCATGTATTTTCTAAGGATACAAACACCTCCATCCTGGGATTTACTGCAGGTCAAACATTTACTCAGCCTTTAAAACTCTCTGTGCCAGAGTAATTTACATCTGTGTTTGCAAGGGATACAGCCTATCTGGCAGACAGCATTGAATGGCTTTTTGCCACTAACTCAAGAAGACAAAAAAAAGAACCCCATAGCCAACTCTAGCTACCCCTGTGGTCCTTCTTCCTCCTTCAAAGGAAGCCAAAGATGCATCCAGCCTCTCTACTCTCAGG